>JARHVA010000510.1:277500-475000 GCA_037957365.1 Torreya grandis | reverse complement strand
AAAAACTAGTCTGGCCTAATGGTAAATAACATGTGCTCTTGGAAAGGAGGTCACAGGTTCAAATCCTTCTGGGGGTAGGGATTGCACGCCTCATATTCGTAGCACAGTAAGGTGTCTCTCGCATGATGGGAGTACGAAGTGGTCCCATATGCTGGACATGCCTTGTAAACCATAACCAAAAACATTAATTGGCATCGTAGACCTTAAAAACATCATCATCATCATCATCATCATCATCATCATCATCATCATCATCATACATACATACATACATACATACCAGATGTCAATGTGCTAATGTCGTGTACTTTTTACCCCTTTTATTCATGTGATGGGACTAAATATTTTAGTTTAAAATTGACACACTATTTGTAAATTAAATATTTATTAGATTATCGATCATATAATGGATTAAAGCAATTTGAATGGCCTCCACATTAGGGTTAGGGACAAATAAAATTATAACATTTTGATGCATTTGGATAGAGTTTCCCTCGCTAGTGGTTTTCAAGAGTGGTTGCTTAAATCAATTGTTTGTAATTTTTTTCATCTATTTAGTTTTTTTTTTTTTGGTTGGTTGGGGGCCGGGGGGGTTTGAAGAAAACATCATCTTAATATGGCTATAATAAGATCACTAGTGGAGAAACTTGCTTATGATCATATTTATCCTTTGTTATATGAAATAAAGTATCAAACATGTATTTTTATTAATTACATTAATTTAATAAAATTAATTTTTAATATTAAAAAATCAAAAGTATATATATTAATTATAAATATTATCAGAATTAAAATATCAATTTTATAATTATAATTAGTAATTTTTTTGTAAATTTTAAAATTAATGTAAAGGTAAGTCACATATCACACTATAATTGAAAAAAATTATATATTTACAAAACAAAATTATATGTCCAACTCCATAATTTTAGTCCATGTCAACACAAATCAATGAGTAATTTTGTCAAATATTTTATATATTTTACTGGTGTTGCCACATTTTGCATACATATCTATCATGGTGTTTGAAATTACAACATACAATAAATATATATTTTAAATTAAGCATTAATGCATTTACTAAAGTTAAGAAAATATCATACAATAAATTTAAGTTCCTTTCCTCCTCGTATAACACAAAATAAATTCCTAAATTTATCAATAATTGTGCTTTGAAACAATAATATAATGACTGAGTTGACCATATTATCAAATAATTCATTTTATTTATTTAAATTTTTTAAAATAATAATTAAATAATTACATTATATTCTAATACAATAAATGAATTTACCATATTATCAAACAATTCATTTGCTTTGTGTATACTTCAACATTTCTATTCTCTAATCATTGTAGTCCATGTCACCACATTTCCTCGATACATTTTTTCAAAGAGTTCACATACCCATGTTAAGAAATTACTATATTTTTTAACAAATAGAGTCAATATTTACAATATTTCCCAACGCATCAACTAGAAATTCCCTCAATTTCAGAGAATTATCATTATAAAATTAGTTAAGGTATGTTTCATTGGGATTAATTAATTTAAATATTTCATGAGCATTTAATTAAAATATATGTTGCCATTATACAGTTGGTTAGGTTGTGTTACATAAGAGTTCATTAGTCAGTTGAGTTTGAAATCATCCTTGTAAAGTCCATTTTATCTTTATAAAATTAAGAATAACATGTTTCAAAAAAGGATTCATTTGTAGGAAGAGTTGGAGAGAATCCTTGTAAAATGCATAATATCATTATAAAATTAGTTAGGGTAGTTTCATTGGACATCATTACTTAAAATAGTTTGAGATAATCGTTATAAAATTTATTATTTATTATACAATTGGTTAGGGTATGTCATGTCAAACCTCATTATTTCAAAAACTATGAGACAATCCTTGTAAAATCCATCTTTTAAAAATTCACACGCATTTTGCAACCACATTTCATTCAGAAATTTTGTCAAAAAAATCATCTACTTTGTTTTTGTTCCACCACCTCTCATCCTCCATTCATTAGAATGCATGTGACCACATTTCCTTGAGACATATTACCAAACAATTCCAATACCATTATGTAGCAAACATTAAATTATTGATAAACCAATGTAATGATAACATGATATGCAAAAAAAATTATAATAGAGTTCTGTAAAATTAATGCAATGATTACAATATATGATAGACATTCTCTATGAAACCATTGACAAAGTAATGAAATTATTGTATGATTTTAAAATTTTCTCTAACAAATATTAACAAAATAAGAAAATTATTACAAGATATGCAAAGTGTTTCCTAGAAAATATTTGAAAAAATAATGCAATGATTATAAGATATGTAAAATATGTCGTAACAAAAAAATTTCAAAGTAATGAAATGATTATAAGATATGAAAAATTGTCTCTACCAAAGTTTTCTCAAAATAATGCAATTATTAAATTAAATGCAAAATATTCCCTATGAAAGTTATGAAAATTATTGTCAGGATATGTAAAAAAATCACTAGTAGAGATTTGATAAATTAATACAATGATGACATGATATGAAAATAATATTTTATTTTTTTGACAAACTAATACAATGATTATAAGATATGAAAAACGTGCCCTACCAATTTTTTGATAAATTAATATAAAAATTATAACAAATAAAAAATGCTTCCTATCAAATATTTGACAAAGTAATACAATGATTACATGATATAAAAAAAAATTCCTATGTAATATTTCACAAAATAAAGAAAAAATTATAAGATATGTAAAAGATTTTATAATAGGGATTTGATAAATTTATACAATGATTACATGATATCTAAAATAATCCTTTACCAAACCTCAAAGATAAAATAATGCAATGATTACAAGATATTCAAAATGTGTCCTACCAAAACAAAGTAATGCAATGATTATAAGATATGAAAAAAATCCTTTAAAATATTTGACAAATCAATGCAATGATTAACTAGTATCCAAAACTTCTCTACCAAATGTTTGAAAAAGTAATGTAAAGAATATAAGATATGCAAAAATTTTCCTTCCAAATATTTGAGAAATTAATGAAATGATTAAAAGGTATGTAAAAATTACCTAACATAACTTCAATGATAAATAATTTTAATGATTACAAGATATACGAAATGTTCCCTTCAATTTTTTTTAAAAGTAATGTAATGATCACATGATATAAAAAATATTTCCTACCAAAACTTTGACAAAGTAATGCAATGATTACAAGATATGAAATATGTTCTCTATTAATTTTTTGAATAAGTAATGTAACAATTATAGGACATGAAATATTTTTACTAATATAGATTTAATATACTAATGCAATGATTATATGATTTGCACAATATTTCCTATAATATTTTTGAAAAAGTAATGCAATTTTTAAATGATATGAAAGACGTGTCTTATCAAAGATTTGACAAAGTAATACAATGATAATAAGATATAAAAAACATTCTCAATAAAATATTTTAAAAAATAATGAAATTATTATATAATATGAACAATTTTCTTGAAGAAATATTTGACAAAGAAAAGCAATGACTACAAGATACAAAAAATTACTCTAATAGAGATTTGATAAATTATGCAATAATTGCAAGATATAAAAACCATTCCCTAACACATATTTTAAAAAGCAATGCAATAATTACATGATATGTAAATGTTTCCTACCAAATCTTTGACAAATAAATACAATGATTACATGATATCCAAAACTTACCATGTCAGAACTTTCATCAAATTATGCAATAATTATAAGATATGCATTTGAACGTTCCTTATGAAATATTTGAAAAAGTCATATAATAATTATAGGATATGGAAAATGTTCCCTAATAGAACTTTGATAAACTAGTGTATTTATTATAAGGTAATAATTTTGATCATTAACATAGTTTTGAATAAAGTTGTGCATTGATTATAAAATATGCTAAAAAGTTTTGCAATAAAACTTTGAGAAACCACAACAATAATTACATTAAATCTTAATACTATTATGACAAACCTTAGTATAATCTTATTCAAATATTTTAATATAATCTCAAGCAAAACATGATATGCCCTAATGTAATATCAAACAAAATATATTATATCTTAATCAATAAATTATATGAAATTGCATTACAATTATAACATATTTTTTACAATATCAACAAAAATATCATTTTAATTCAAACTCAATCAGTGACATATTTTAATCTCAATAAAAACTATTATTACTTGCAAAAGATTCTAATACACCAAAAAAAACCAAACATTTTACTATAAATCAGTTTTGAACTATGACATGGTGTTAACTATGAATGTGCACTCTCTTTTCTGACAAATCCATTGCCTCTTTTTTCAAATCGACTTTTGAGTCATTTTACTCAACTAAATATCGTTTTCTCAAGCATCCGAAAATGTGAGCTTCTTCTTAATTTCTTTTTTTTTTTTTAATTTTAAGGTGTGAAAACATCCATGTTGATAAAACATATCAAAAATTTTACATTGATTTGGGGGTGTCAAAATTTTGACGTTAAAATGTATAAGTATTTTTTTTAAATGAATTTTAATACAGTTTTCCAAAAATTTCAATGTTTTCAACTAAGGTTGAGATTCATGTCAAAACCGCTATTAAAGTTTTGGCCAAAAGATGTAGCGAGTATTAGTCTTTAGCTAGATATGGGTGAAGTCAATTTATTTAGTAACATGACTACAAGATATTTAATTTATTAATTTTTTGGATGAATTATTTTAAGAATCAAGGCAAATCATTTGTTGGGTAAAATATGTTAGAAACTTTGTGTTTTATTAATCTTTTGATTTTTAACTAAACCGGGGGTAAAAATTTATTGAGTAAACCAGGCAAAGCCAATTACAATTTTTTCTCCTGATCCACCAAATGGACCAGCTTTTGATACAAATTCAGCGGAAGGAGATTCTCCTCCGTAATTCTCCAATCTGCCCCATTCTCTGAGGCCCACTTAGCTAAGCAGTCTGCAACCTCATTCCATTCCCTCGGAATGTGTTGAAAAGAAATCTCATTCAAAGACGAACTAAAAAATTTAATATGCTGGATAATAACTTGTAAACTCCAATCAGTATTACCAGAATTGCTGTTATTTAGTAAATTAACAACAACTTGTGAATCCGATTCACAGATGACATTGCGATGGCGCTCCCGACAACAACCTTCAACCGCCTCAAGAATGGCTTCAGCTTCCATCTGGTTGTTAGTATAACAGCCTCTGTAAATAGAAAACAAAAATTTAATGTTACCAAGACAGTCCCGAGCAATTCCCCCAATACCCGCAGCTCCTGGGTTCCCACGGGAAGACCCATCTGTGTTAATTTTGATGCAGTCTTTGTCTGGGGGCGTCCAATGCCCAGCTCTGTTGACTGGTCGCGCCAACTGGCGCCTTCCCTTTAGCAGACCAAAGTGTTTCCTTCCCACGCCATCGCTGGGAACATCAATTCCCAGGCGTCCAAGCAAGTCCGCAGCCGCTTGTTCCACATTGACTTCAAGCGCAGACTTGGCCAAGCACGTTTCCTGCAGCGCAACAGCAATCTTGTTCCACAGCTGCCTGAAATCCATCCGCGCTCCCCTGAAGATGCGCCTATTCCTCTCCAGCCATAAATTCCAAAATATGAAGGATGGCCCCACCTCCCAGGCCGCCTGCAGCAAGGAATTTTTAAGAGGAGCCTGGCCCAATCGGGCCCAAAATTCATTAACAGAGGAGACATGTCTACAAGAGGTTCTCCACGCGCTCCACCACAGGTGCCAAACCTGTTGAGCAAACGAACACTGAAAGAACATATGGGCAACTGTCTCCTCATTGCTAAAACACAGCATACAAATAGACGGTCCCTGAAATCCTCTCCGACACAGATTATCCCAGGTGAGACATCTATTGTGCGTGAGGAGCCAGAGGAAAAAATTACATTTGGGCCACGCCATTCGATTCCACACTTTCGTTCCCCATTGAAACTGCCCAAACTCTCTTGTTTGCTTAAGCAAAGTTTTGTAGCCAGCAGCAACAGAGTACCTTCCTGTTGAGTCCCCACTCCAAGCCAATTCATCACATCCATGCAACGCTCCACACCTTCTATTCTTCAGAATAAGGGCTAATTCTTCTCTCTCCTCCTGCGAGCCTCCAGGCGGCCAATCCGAGGAATGCTTCCACCTGAAACCAATAGTAACTCCTATGTTATAAGGTTCTTTGTAATGCTTCACCTCACTCCACCCAACCTGATGAAAAGAGTTCGCCATGGTTTGGAGGTGCGGGTGGGACTGTAAAAGTGGGGGAAACCCATCCCAAGAGTCCATCCAGAATAGAGCCTCAGAGCCACTACGGCACATCCAGAATAAGCCTTGCTTAACCAAATGCGCACCACGCTTGAGGGTCTCCCATATCATAGACCCTCTCCCCTCAAGAGGAAATCTGGCAATATCATGAATATGAGTGTCCGGAAAGTACTTGGCTGTCAGAATACGCGCCCACCAGGCCGAATGATTAGTGCACCACCTCCAATAAAGCTTGGCAGCAAGAGCAATGCTAGCCACACTAGCCGAGCGAAGGCCCAGACCACCTTCCTGCTTAGGTCTACACACCAAGTCCCAATTGACGAGACTCCATTTAGAAGATTGCAGATTACCACTCCACAAAAATTTCCTGGACAGAGCATCATATTCTTCAAGAAAGTAGGCTGGGGCACACTGAACCATGCTCCTATATATTGGTAAAGCCTGAATAACCGATTGTAACAAAATCACCCTACCTGCAGTAGATAACCATCTATAAGTCCAGTGGCTTACCTTCTGTCTCAGCTTGTCCAGAATGTTCTGCCAAAATAGCCTAGGTTGACGTCCCACAACAATAGGAACGCCTAGATAAATCACAGGGAGGGTCTGAATCTGAAAACGAAGAATAGTAGCTATTCTTGCCTGGATAGATTCAGGCGTGTTGAAAAAGTAAATAGAAGATTTATGCTCATTGATCTGCTGTCCAGAAGCCGCCAAATACTTATCAAGAGTGATGCGGACAGCCTCGGCTTCTTTGATCCTAGCTTCACCAACCAAGATAGTATCATCAACAAATTGAAGGTGGGATAAGGTGGATATTCTGCCCTCCCACTTCCATCCCTGAATAGCATTCTGAGAGACTCTGTGTTTGAAGAACCTGCCCAGCCCTTCCGCCATAAGGATAAACAAGTAAGGAGAAATTGGGTCCCCTTGCCGAAGCCCCCTAGAAGCTCCAAAAAGCTCCGTTGGCGCTCCATTGACAAGAACAGAAAAGGAAGGCGTAGTGATACAGCTTAACACCCACCTAATCCAATCCTGTTTGAACCCAAAAGCAGAAAGAACCTTCTGCACCAACCTCCAGCTAACCCTGTCATAGGCTTTAGCAAGATCAAGCTTGATAAACATAGCCTTCTCATGAGATCTTTTCATGGAGTGAATAGCCTCCGAAGCTATCACAACTCCGTCAATAATTTGCTTACCTGCCACAAAGCCTCCTTGTTCCTCCGAAATAAGATTGGGAAGGAGCCCTTTCAGCCTTTGCGCTATGAGCTTAGTAATCACCTTATAGACAACATTACAAAGCGCAATAGGTCTGTACATATCCAGCTTATTTGCCTGCTCCTTCTTTGGTATTAACACCAGGAAGGTAGCATTCAAAGCCCGCAACATTTCTTTGTTAGCATAGGACTCCTGTATAACACTTAGCAGGTCATGCTTAATAATATCCCAGAAGTCTTGGAAAAAATCAGCAGGAAATCCATCCGGACCAGGGGCTTTACCTCTCTTCATACTGAACAAAGCTTCCTCCACTTCAGCTATACCAATCGGATGCAAAAGATCTTCATTCATTCTATCATCCACCAAGGACGGAATACAGGACAGCACTTCATTTTCTGCCTCTTCATCAATCAATGTGTTACTGTCAAAAAGATCAGAGAAATACCGGACAGCTTCTCTACTAATATCCTGAGAGGAGGAGAGATGAGTTCCATCCTGAGTGAAAAGAGAAGTAATAAAATTACCATTGCGCCTCCCTTGTACAGACTTATGAAAAAAGGCCGTATTCTTATCTCCTTCCTGAAGCCAATCAATTCTCGCCTTCTGCTTCCAATAGATCTCCTCCCTAAGATCCCATTCCGCCAGCAAAGAGGCCGCTCTGCCTTCGCGAAGGCGAAGGTCTTCCGAGAGTCCAAACTCTCTTATCTGCCTGGTGATGCCATCCAACTGGTCTTGTGCAAGCTTCTTCTGACTCTGCAGATTTCCAAAACAAGTCCTGTTCCAAATCTGTAATTTCCTTTTAACAAACTGAAGCTTTTTCATGAAGGAGAACATGGCAGTGCCATAAGGCGGGCTTCCCTGTCTCCACCATTGACCTATGAGATCATAAAGGGAAGGATCCCGCAACCACATCAACTGGAATTTGAAAGGAGGTTTTTTAGGACCCCCAATCTGACCTATGGAAAGTTTAATAGGCCAATGGTCCGAGCCCCTCCAATCTAAGATCTCACAAGTGAGAGTGAAAGCACTGGATTGCCAGAAAGAGGAGACTAAAAATCTATCAAGACGTTCAGAAATTGCCTCATTACCTGTTCTTCGGTTACTCCAAGTAAAAAGTCCGTTGGACGGTTTCACATCGGAAATACGAAGCATCTCCATATGATGGCGCAGGCACTCAGAAGAGGAGCCTAAGCGGCTTAGTCCCCCACGCTTCTCCTCCAGGCTAATCACCGCATTAAAGTCCCCAGTTAGTATCCATGGTAGAAAGGGAAAGCATTGCCTGATGTATCGGATATGTGCCCAAAGCTGCTGTTGCCCAACAATGTCAACAGGAGCGTAGACGGAGGTAACCAAGCATAACTCCCCGGTCTCCAGAGAAGATGCCACCATTGACAAGGCCGAGAGACAAGAGATCCAGTGTTGTGGCAAAATTTTTCTTTGGTCCCATCCCATAGCAAGCCCTCCCGAGCTGCCTTTAGCTCCCACACATTGCCATTGCCCATTCTGCCAAAAATTTGGCATACAAGCAATAAACGAGTCAACAGAAAGTTTCGTCTCCTGGATACAAAAAATGTCCGGAGAGTGATCCCAAACCAAACTGCGAATAGCTTTTTGCCTGGGGTAGCTATTCAAACCCCGAACATTCCAAGATAGCACTATCATTGGGTGGTTTGGGGGAAGTGCTCTTCCATGGTCTTAACCGCCCCAGATTCCACCAAATGATCACCTGTAATTTTGAGTTTATCCTGGTCTTTCCTCCTTCCAGCCTTGGGAGCACCAGAGGATGTGGCTTTTTTGAAAAGTTTTTGGCTTAGCCCAAGTGCCAGAACAGAATTTTTGTCTTTTTTCCAAGCATCGCCCTCCTTCACCAAATCAGCCCATTTGACTTCTTTCTCCTTATTCTCAATGTCATGCATCAATTGTCCTTCCTCTAAGCCTAGAGGTCCAGCTGGGAGTGTTTGATCCATACTATCTTGGTCTTCCATAGGTTTAGGACAATGCAGTTGCTGCCCTGAAGCTTCCCCAAGGGCCTGAGAGGGAAACCCCTCTTCCTCAACCATATTATCCAGGGCGTCGAATTTGTTAAAACTCTGCTCCAAATGCCTATCCACAGCCCCTCTCCTAGTTCCACGGCCTCTAGCCCGCTTTCTGACTGGAGTAAACTCCTCCACTCCGCTATTAAAGGGATCAGCAGAGTCCTGCGCCCCAATTCCAGCAACAAGATTTTTACCTTTACTCATGCTGTCCTGAGGAGGTTTTGTTTTTTGAAGCTGAGCCACACTCCCAGGAAACTTATCAGCAGGTACTGAAGAAGGCTTTGAGCTCTCTGTCATTGGTCCTTTATCTTTGGCAGCCAGAGGGCATTGTCTATGGAGGTGTCCGTAAACATGACATATTCTGCACCTGAAAGGAATGGACTCATAGTCAATCTGTTGAATCCATGTCAGGGAACCCAAACAAATCTCCAGGGAATCAGGAAGAGGTTTTGATAAATCCATGTCTACACACACCCGAGCATATGTAATAACTTTCTTGTCAAGGGATTGGTGGGCTATTGCTGTTGGGGTTCCCAGCAGAGCTGCTATTTGTTTAAGAATGTCTTCCCTCCAGAATTCCAACGGCAGCCGGGGTAGTCTCACCCAAACCGGGACACACGCTGGGATTTCCTCAGCCGTGTTGAAACCCACATGCCAAGGCTTAAGAAAGAGGCCTACCCGTTCATAGAAATAAGGCCCTCCTTCGAAAATCCGATTACGATCCGCTACAGAGGAGAAACTCACCAAAAAGTAGTTGTTTGCTGCCAACATAATGTCGAAATCTCCCTCAACTGCCCAGGAGCGCCTGATCCAAGCTTCCAAGGCTGGCTGGGGGATTCTAATTCCCAAAAACTTGCAAATTAAAGTATGTGAGGAGAGATATTCAATATCCTCCTGAATTGTTTCCTGTGGAATAATTAAAACTGGTCTATCCTGCCTTCTGAGCAAACAGCCATTTACCTTATTCAATTTAACCCTTTCGCCAGAATAAAACGCAGTCTTCGCTGCATCACGCCCTCCCACGCCCTCTCCACCCAAGCTGGGAGCTGTAGGCGGGTCGCTTAGCCGTTGGTCTCCTCCGTGCCCTTCCCCGTGCCCTTCCTTGCGCACAGCCATCGCTCGAAGTTATCATTTTATTAATCTTTTGATAGCGTATAAGTATTTATTTATTTTTTTGTTTCAATAAATCAATTACTTTTTTTTCCTCTCATGTTTTATTATCATTTTTTATGGGCATAGTCCATGTTGATATTTCTCAAATCCATTCAACAATCATTTTTATGCTTGAGAATGAACAGACATATTGTGTTCAAAATGTCGATTCAAAATAATTTTAACATGATAAATTCATAAGTCTTTTTTTCAAATTTACATCATCTTAGAAGTTTGCATAATATTAAATTGAAATATTCCTCCTTGAAAATAAAAATTAATTGCTTTATACTTTTACTTATTATTCTGTGGATAAATCAAATATAAAATATGAATGTGTATCATACAACACTTATAGAGGAGTTGACTCTTGATTTTGAATGGTATGCATATGTTGGATGTGTTGATATTGGTTGGTCACAAAGTCTTCTAATGGTATGTGATCTTGTGTTAGTGTACATTCATAACTACCTTAGATGTTATAATATGTTTAAGTATATTTAATTTTGTGGGTTTAACAATTATACATATGATTTCTAACTCTTCACAAAAATGAATAATTTTCATCTTTAAAATGTAATAATTAATCCACATATATATGGTCAATCAAGTTCCAAAAAAATTTATATCAAAGGCACATGATATTATTTATGATATTCCACCTCTTTTGAAAATTTTTAAAAAAAATTTTAATATCAAAATTAAAATAAAGGAGCTTCCAAATATCTTTTTACCAAAAGACATGTGTGAGTGTTATCAAAGGGATTATAACTAATCAAATGATGTGGATAATATTATAATTTTCAATGAGATCAAGATATTTTCCTAAATTCACAATCATTTATATTGGAAAGATCTTCTTATCGCATATTATTTATAAAAAAACTTATTGAAAAAGTGTATTGATTATTTTAAGAAATAAATAAAGAAAAAAAGGATAGAAAATTCATGATGGATAATTATAAAAACCAATAAAGATAATGTAATATTTTTTATGAAGCAAATAAAGACATAAAAATATGACTCGTCTCTTCAAGGCTGTCACTAGTGATGGAAACATCATAAACGTCAAAACTCATGATTGACCCTAACATATTAAAAGTTTGGGTGTAAGTGTTTAAGTTAATTTAATTCTAACAAGCATTATGATATCATCAATTTTATGTAAAAAAATTTAATTTAATTTTTTATTATATTTATTTATTTTTATTAAGTAAATTTAAAAATAATAATAATAAAAAAAAAATTATAATATGGAAAGAAAATATAATAAAAAACATTTATTTTTATAATAATGAATTCCAAAAAAATGCATGGACATAATGACATATCTTACAGTCTATTTAGTTTATGGCATAGAGCTATTTGAGAAATTTTCCTTTCCAAAGGGTTTAATGTTTGAGGTGTATATTATTTATCAAACTTTATTTTTTGTAATGGAATTCTCATCCATGGTAAACAAATCCACTATTTCACCATAACTAAATTATAAAAATCATAGATTTGACAATTTTTAGAGATATTATTGAGAAAAGGTTTAAGTAAAAGGTTTGGTGTATGTAAACATTTATCTTTTTTATTAATTAATTTGTAGATGTATATTTATAATTTTTTTTACTATTTAAATTATTTATTGTGTATTGTATGATTATTTATGATAGAATAAAATAATAAAATATATTAATATTCTTAATAAAAATTAAATGAAAGAAAAAATAAATATAATAACAAAAGATGAATTAAAAAACCAAATAGAAAAAAGTAATTGTTCCTCAGAGATGGTGAGACCAATATTTCTCTAAAAAGTGAATAATAAATTGGTTATATGATTGTCTAATAAATTGGTTATATGATTGTCTTCATGTTCTAAAGGATTAAGGTGACTCCAATGTAGATGAGAATTTGGACATTGTGGAATGTTGAGAAAAATCAATAATTAATATTGAAATTATGTCACTATTAACATTATTATTGTGTTTTAATTATTGTTTTTTAATAAATTTTTGCATTGTTTATTATTAATTTTCCTATCAAATTAAGATATTGATTAACGAACAATACATTCACATATAAATTGTGAAAATAGAAGGCTTACTTACAATTATAAAGTTGATGTTATATTTAAACAAGGTAGTTATGAAAGTTCTAAAGAAAAACAATTAAGACAAAAATGAATTAAGTTAGGTTGATCTAAGAAATAATTGATTAAATTTTAGCCTCAACATTGTGGTGTTGAAATGAATCAAGTATGAGGCTTTCAATGAAAAGGTGTAAAAATATTTGTTAATATGCCATAAACTATACTCATAAGCTACCATATATTAAAGATTCTTACATGTTACTTAAAAATTATTCACATGCATTTAATTATAATATATTTATTTATGTAATTTTTAGTCTTATTTGAATACAAGAGTATAAGCTACCATATATTAAAGATTCTTACATGTTACTTAAAAATTATTCACATGCATTTAATTATAATATATTTATTTATGTAATTTTTAGTCTTATTTGAATACATATTATATGTAAAAATTTAATTTTGGTATAAGTTTTGTAGTTGCATTAGTTTATCATATTTTTATGTGTATGGATCATTAGTGCACATTGAAATTTTATTCCAAACTTTTTGGAATTTACATTGAACCCTATTTATATATTTAGTATTATAATTTTATCATTAACACCTTTAGATATATCTTTTTTACCTCAAAACATGAACCCTCAGTTGTGCAGACTTATTGATCTTTGTTTTGTGAGCTTTTATCACTTGATTTGAATCAAAATAGTCTACTAGTGGTTTGACAAATTTATCAAACCATCTTAATTATGGTCAAGTTGATTTTGGGTCCTTCTCTTGATTTCACCGTGTTTCCTTATGTCATGGTTGTTAGTTTTCTCACTTCATATTACCAGCTTAAAAAAAATTGAGATACTAATTTTTATTTGAAATGCATATATATACATATGTACCCTAATACATTTGACATAAAACACATTGGTCATATCTTGTTCCATTTCAAGGAGTCCTTTGTGCTCTACTAAGACATTTTATTGCATAATTGTACCAAAATAAAGGTATTGCATTAGTGAAATAGTATATATATCAAGCCTTATTTTCATCATGAATCATATATCATATGGATAATGGATGTGATTATCATATGCACATGTCTAAATGTTGACATGCATGAGTTTTGATTTCCAATCTTGAAAAAAAAAATGCATTGATGTAGGTAGCAATCTAACTAAGGTAGACCCCTTGAGCATAAAACCAAGTTTTTGTGTCTTATAAAAGTCTTCTTAGTGTGGATAAGAGATCAATGGAAGGATAAATAATTATGAAATTTCTGCTCATCAATTTGCTTATCCAAGAGATGTTTCTAGTTTTCAAGAGTTGATGAAGGGTTTCAAAAAGTTTCATAATAGTTAGAGCTACACAACCATTGTTAGAATAGGACTAATAGTAAAGATATGACTGTCATTATTAGAGGGATCCAATACTGGTGATTTCATTTTTAGATGGGTCTAATTATGGTTGCTTGTTCATATAATTATCCATTTTCTATATGTTCTTCTGCACTATTGTAGAACCTCATTTTTTGTACTTTCAACCTTTATTATAACTCAAGTGGGTTTGATATCAAGTACGCATAGCTAAACTTCTTTATTGATTATCAATTGTTCTAGGTAATTTCATTTCCTTTAACTCAATAAAATGTTATTTACTATATTTAGATCAAATTTACCTTACACATATTTTATCATGATTGGCGTAGTGTTTTAAACACATGTACTCTCCACATTAAGAAAAATTAGTAATCCTAATCCTTTTGAATAGTCCAACCTTATGATTTCATCCTATTTTTTGCTTTAGGGCCTAATTATTATGTGTTTTCAAATCCTATATCTCTAGGTTTGTGTTTTATTATTTGAAAATCATTAGCCCTAACTTATTGCATGTTATATATGTTTCTCTCTATTAATTATGAAAGTTATATCTAAGATGCCTACTTGGAACATGATAGAATGAGTGGTAAAAATATTATTTTGGTTCAAATTCTTTTTCTTGGTATTCATGCTTGTTTGAAAAAAAAATGAAATTATTGATGAAATTCATGCTACTTCAGTTGATATACATGTAGATGATAATGGAACTAGAAAAAAATTAAATTATGAAAATTTAAAAGATGTAGATGGTATGAATGATAAGGATACTATAAGTAAACATGAGGTAGCTTTTTTTGAAAATTATCTTTGGTGTTTTCCTAAAGATATTGATGCAATAATTTATGTCATTAGAGAGGATAAAATAAGATAAAACTAGTTAAAGAGTTTGTATATAATTAAACGTTGCAAAAAATAACAAATATATTCCACCTATAAGAGGTTATCGTTTTACATTAGGTAAAAAAGATATTATTAATGTTGATTCTACCATTGTGTTTGCACTTCTTATTTCTACTCAAATTACCACGCTTATTCTTTCTTGACTTAATGATTCTTTTGTGCTTCCTACTTCTAGATTTATTTTCTAATTTACTTTTTTTTAATCATGATCATTCTCAAAACAATAATATGTATTTTATCACACATGTTAATTTTACTTCAGTTCCTACTCTTCAAGAGCTTCAAAAAAAAATTCAAAACTTTCAAATGCAAATTCAACAACTTTACCAAAGATCTCAAAAATCAAGGCATAGGTTACTTTTAATGATATATTACTCAATTTGTTGGTTTTTGAGATCCCTATCTACCATTTGCCTATTGGTTTTATAACACATAAGTTTGAATTCAATGAGAAATGTGGTCTTTCATAGCATATTAAATTATTATTTATGTCGTATCTTGACTTCTCAAAAAATGATAAATTATTTACTAGACTTTTTCTTATAATTATTAAGGATTGTACCTTAAATTGGTTTTGTGCTTACCATTGTGCTTCATGTGTTATTTCAATTCTTTAGTGGATAGTTTATTAATCCATTTTTAAATAAATTTTATACAAAATGACATGTTTTCTTTATTAGTGAAAGTTAAATAAACACTTAATAAGTCTATTAGTAAGAACATACTTAAATTCAAAATTATGCTTACAAATATGACTCACCACTTACATCATAGTGAACTGGAGAGTATTTTCTCACAAATTTTACTTGAACTTGTTTAAGATAAAATAGTTTCTAACATAAATCTATTGAGATCATTTATAATCCAAATTAATTTATTAATTAATTTTATTTTATTTACATTTTAAATATAAAGATTGGTTTTCCCTATTGATTGGTTTTGTAACCAATTCTTTTTTGTGTAAGTTTTTTAAACTTATTATGTACAAAAATAAAATAGATTTTTCATATTAAATATATTTTTCTGAATTATTACTCCATTAACCCAGAGAATTAAAAAAATTGTTTGAACAAAATACAGATGGTACAATGCTTCAAAACATTGATTTGTTGAATCGTATGGCCCTTTTGGTAGAAACTTTGCCACGAAAAGAGTCAAAAGAGATATAGTGCATTTATTCTTCTTTTTGACCTATACGCCAACCTGTACGGCTGCTGAGGAGGTATACAAAAATTGACAAGAGGTCTACGACATGGTGGACACAATTTGAGAAGACAATAAACCAGAGAACCAAATCGTAGTGTTTCATAAATATCCCTTATTTGAGATTTTTTACATGTATGGCGTTTTTGATATATGGCATTTTGATACTGTACGGCGACCCTTAGACAACATAGCTAATAATTTTGAATCATTTCCAACAGCGTAACAGCAAAATCATGATCCATTGGTAATATCAAAAATTTCCTTTTTTTCTAACAAAGCCATTTCACGCGACGCCAATCTGGAATGAAAACCATTGAAATTTTATTTTAGTTAAAGAGCATTTTCCATCTAAAATCATCTTGTTCAGCACTCAATATCTCCACCAGTATAACAGAGAAATCAGAATGGCGTGAAGCATTTAATAGCAGAAGTATGGTGAAATAAACAATGGCACAGTGATTATACTTTGGCGTAGCAAGTTTGATTAGGTTTTAATTTATTTGCTTTGATCTTATTTTGTGGGCTCCACAATACAAAGGAAGCTGTCAAGGAAAATACCATAGTGGTGTGTGAAAACTTTTTCACATACATATATTTTATTTTCACAGCTGCTAGTTAAAGAATATAAATAAATGTCTTCCTAATATATTCCATGCAATTTTGAAAGTCAGGGGAATAGAATACTTTTGGTAGCCACTTGCAAATAAGGAGTTATAAGGATATGATAATATTTTCAATGAAAATGGTGATATAAGGGTGTAAAAGGAGTTATAAGGAGTAATATTTTTAACAAGTTTTAGGATTATTTGTAAATCAGAAGTTATTTTTAAAGGTAAAGGGAAAATCTCAAAATAGTATTCATTTTTTTTATTTCGATTTGTTTTTTGGATCATGGTAAAAATTGTCAATTTTATATTTGAAAATGGCAAATTATTATTTAAAATTATAAAGAATGGAGTAGAAACATAGAAAATACTCTAATATTTAATGATTTGTAGAAAATCACTAAGAAAAAAACCATATTGTCAATTGAAACCTCGAAGTTGATTGAGTACCAAAAATGTGATAAACGTGCACTCGAAATTTTAAAATAATCTTGTACTAAAAAGGTTATCATTCATATTGAAGCAGTTAAAATTGGTGCATGAAAAGCATGAAAATATTTGTATGACAAACAACTTGCATATAAAAAGATTGACCTTTTTATGTAACTGTTGAACAATAAACTGGCAGATAATGAAGATGTTTTTAAATATCTTTCTCGCATGAAAATATTGTAACAAGAATACTGCACAAATGGTAGTAAAATTGATAATGATATGTTGATTTCCATTATGTTGAATATCCTGAGTTCTGTAT
This sequence comes from Torreya grandis, assembly GCA_037957365.1. Taxonomy (NCBI): domain Eukaryota; kingdom Viridiplantae; phylum Streptophyta; class Pinopsida; order Cupressales; family Taxaceae; genus Torreya; species Torreya grandis. Next base: position 457,371 of record JARHVA010000510.1, on the reverse strand, counting down.
ACAACAATTTTGTTGAAATACTACAATTTAATGATAAGCTTAATGGTACCACATTTAATTTTATTTGTGAGTTATTAACTAAACATAAAAAATAATTGTCAAAGAAGAAAAATACACTTACTGAAGTGAAGAGGCTCATTATACAGAGAACATGTCCCATCCCAGAGATCATCATCGATTTAATTTTAAGGACTCTTGACATGGAATTTATTTGTAGACATGGGACAATGTCAAAACTTTTTTGAGATTTGCACGTAATTTAGTTTGCATCCTTTTCAACTGGACAACTATCACAAATGATTTAATATTTTTATAGGGGGGTTAGTTATTATCTTTTATCCAATGTCAAATCATTGACATACCTTGGTTATTATTATTTTGGGATTATTGTATTAAAAAAATAATTTAAAAATATTTAATTGTTTTTTTTTAAATATTGTTAAATTTATTTGAGTAATATTTAATTTAACAAGGGTTATATTATCCTCTGTCAAATGTTGGTGGTTTAATTTTAGTGAGTCTTGAAATTTAACGTGGGAATGACTCTTATGAAATATAAGGCTAGGGGGTATAATAAAAAATATGGTCAGTTGGATAAATCTAACGTCAGGAATTTGGTGAAATAAATTTTGCTTGGTGATGTGTCTCATGAGGTTACATTTTTTGCAAGCATAGTCATCTAGTGGGAATTCTCTAAAAGCTTTCCGTAGACATTCTTCTAGAGTGGATCTCACGATGGGAAGTGTGATGATGGTGTTGATGACTTTATGATCAGATCTTTAATCACACGCATAGAAAGTGACACATTGGCATACACATATTGAAGCATTTTATTAAATGGTTGGATGGAATCCACATCGTCATACTTATCGATATAGTTCATCGCGAACTCTGGCATGCCCTTTTACCCTATAAACAATTCTAAGAATTACGGGGCTAAAACTTATATGTTGCTCTTAATGTCATGGAGTCCACCTCTTTTTACCATGTGAGTTAGCATTTTCATGATTCTCTATTGTAAAATGCAAAGCAGACATTCGGATTTGTTTCTATTTTTATTGTAATTTTTTGAATGTTTTATGGCCATGCAACAATTTTCAACAAGTGGACTATATATTAAACATTGGAATATGTTGTTTATATAACATAAATTATCATTGTTTATTAATCACATAGGCCCATTCTCCGTTTTAAACTATTTTGGTTGTTCGCACCAAACCATCTTGTTTTACTTTACATTGATTGAACTATTGAAAAACAATGGACCGAATGTTTTGGATTGATTTTATGATAATACGTTGATGCTCCCCTCTTTATATTATAAATATACATATGCCCCGATTGTGTTTGCATATATATAATATTATCATACAAGGTTATTTGACGTGTCCCCGCAATTATAATCAATAGTAAATATCAAAACTATTTTCAATTTTGACACAAAATGTCAAATAAGGCTTGAAACAAAAAAAAATAACTATTTAGTACAAGATTTTATTTTTGTTTATTTGATTACCAAATAAATTATACTATAAAGTAATAATATAAATTTGAATCCTTAGCACATTCAAGAAGGTTTCTACACTGTTGTGATTTTTGGCTCCATAAAATAATTTATTAATAGAAAGTTGAACTCTTAGTAGTCAACTTGGATTTTTTTAAGATGGAAAGCTTTTAAGCTTCAATAAATACTAAATAGAAAATTGAGTTGTCATAAGTGATACTAAAATAATAATAATAAAAATAGAAATATTAGTTACCATAATAATAACTAAACGGTAATATCATCTTAGGAAATATTCTAACATTTTTGCATTTAAAACATTCATATTATTATAATAATACTTAATTAGAGTTCTTTGATTGGCTAGAAAAAGAAAACTATTTATTTTGATAAAAACCTATAATACATTATTTTGACAGGGACTAATAAAAAATGTTTCAAAAATTTATTGATAAATAAAAATATTTAATGTATCTTTAAAGAAAAGTCTAAAACTAAGATTTGAAACATCTGTAAAAGAAAAGAATTGAAACAAAGATATCCAAATATATATTCCAAAACTTGAAAACCTATGAAAATAATCTAAATAATTAAGTGAAACAATATTTTTATGCCAATTCAGCTTGGTGAGTAGGGTACTCAGATGGACACTGAAATGGCTCCTCTGTCTCCTGTTCAAGGAGCATTAGATTTGGTGCTAGAGGCTTCTAGTGGCTCTCCTAGTGTTGGTGGTGTTCTATCTTAAGTGAGGGGTACTCCAGACTTAGAAAAAATTAAGGCTCCTTCCCTAGCCGTGGGTTTACAACCAAAAACCCTCAAAAAAGGGGCTCCTGAGAAACCCCTTAAGGTTGGTAGAAACAAGGACCTGGAAAAGGTAAAGCTAGCTGGTGAGACATTGGTTGAGTCAAGTTCAGTGAAGACTATTGATGTTCACTTCTCCCAACCCCAACGATGATTGTGCTCTCTTGGAATGTGAGGGGTATAAATAGCATCCCTAGACAAAAGGCTATTCGAGATTTGATTCGTATTCATTCTCCCGATGTGGTGTTCTTTTAAGAAATTAAGTTATCAGTTGATAGTATGATGAGTGTGGCTTTGAATATTTGGAGTCATGGTCAGTGTCAATGCATTGGTACTCTAGGTAGCTCTGGTGGGGTTGCATGCTTATGGGACCCATGTAGAGTCAGGCCAATTTGGTGGTATTCCTACGGAGGTTTGATTTCCTATGTTTATTTTCATCTTGAGTCTGGAGAGAGAATACTCTTTTCTAACATCTATGATCTAGCTGACCTTCATGGAAAGGTAAAGTTGTGGGGTTTTGTCATATATGTGAGGACTTTGGATCCTTATCTCCCATGGATTTTAGCTAGGTATTTTAATGCCATTACTTCTCTAGAAGAGAAAAGGGGAGGCATTGCTCGCTTGGAGCCTTCTTCTAATCTCTTACAAGTTAATGTGGCTCTCTTGAATTTGGTTGACATCAAGCCTATTAATGGGGTCTTTACTTGGAATAATAGGAGATGTGGGGATGCTACTATCTCTGAACATCTGAATAGGTTTTTGGTGTCTAGTTTCTGGTTAGGGGACAGGTGGTTGACCAGCTCTGAGATTTTGGATGGGGGGGCTTTGATCATTGGCTAATCAAACTTATTGTTGAGCTTCCTCGATGTTGTGTAAAGTAGTCTTTTAAGTTTCAGCTCATGAGGTTAAGAGATGACTCCCTCCATGATCTTCTACCTGTTTGGTGGAATTTAGGGAAGCCGTCACATGGGACCACTATGTAATCCTTCATTAAGAGGCTCTAATATGTGAAATATAGGTTGAAATGGTGGAATAGGCAATACTTTGGTAATATTTTCCATGCAAAATAGTCGGGTCAAGCCCATTTGGACTCAATCACCAGGTAGATTCGTGACTAGGGCCTCACTGAGGATATGGGTTTAGTAGAAGCTGTGGCTATGAAGGAAGTTGATGAATGGGTATTACATGAGGAAATGTTTTGGAAACAAAAGTCCTGAATCGAGTGGCTTCAGGTGGGAGATAGGAATACTTCTTTCTTCCACAATTTAATAAATGATAGGAGAAAAGGTAATGTCATTTCTTCTCTTAGGAATTCAAATGGGGAGATTCTCTCCTCCTCTACTTCTATTTCTATTGAGACTGTTCGTTTCTTTTCTATTATACTATCTAAGGATTCGCTTCCTGCGGAGGAAGATGAAGTTGATATCTTGAATAGTATTCTGCCCTTAGTCACCAGTGAAATGAATGCTTCTTTGCTTCATCCCATTTCTTTGTAAGAGCTTGAAACTATCATGTTCCAGATGAAAAAGGGAAAAACTCCAGGCCCTGATGGTTTCCCGGTTGAGTTCTACCAGGAGTTTTGGGAAGTGATTAAGTTGGATTTATTGGAGGTCATTCAGGAATCTTTCATGAATAAACAAATGCTGAAATCCATGAATCCTACCTTCCTTTCTCTCATCCCTAAGAAGGATGGGGCTAATTCTCTATATCTTTTTAGGCCCATTTAATTATGTAATGTGGCTTATAAGATTATTACTAAGTTGATTGTTGAGCGGCTGAAACCCTAGCTAAGTAGGCTAATTTTTTAAGAGCAAGGGGGTTATGTGGCTGGTAGGCAGATTATGGATGGTGTTATTATTGCAGTTGAGATGATTCATTCTATGGATCATTCTAAAGAGAAAGCCATGTTTATTAAGTTGGATATGGCTAGAGCTTATGATCAGGTTAAATGGACCTTCTTATTTAAGATTTTGGGATCATTTGGTTTTACTGGTGAGTGGATTGAGTGGGTCAAGAGTTGTGCTACTTCTCCTTCCTTTTTGATGCTAATTAATGGTGAGCCGACATAGTTGTTTGGTGTTTCTAGGGGGCTCAGACAAGGGGACCCTTTATCCCCCTATCTTTTCATCTTATTGGCAAAGGGTTTGTGGAGGTTTATTATATCCAAGGTGGATACTAGTTTGATTAAGGGCTAGAGCTTTGGAAACAATATTCCCCCTCAGTCTCATTTGCAGTTTGTTGATGACACAACTCTGATGGGTAGAGCCAAGGTTGAGGAGGCTTCTAGTTGGCGCATGATTCTGGATTATTATTTGGCTATGTTAGGTGAAAAAATTAATGAGGGGAAGTCTTTTATTTACTTCTTTCACACTCCATGGGCTATTCAGAGGAGAATTATTGGTATCCTTCATTTCTAGATTGGCACCCTCCCTTTTATGTCTCTTAGTATTTGCTTGTTATTCATTCGATTCCTATAATGTTCTAGCAGGAGATTATGGATAAGTTCAAAAATCTGGTTAGTCATTGGACTAATAAGTGGCTCTCTTCTACAGTTAGGATGACTCTTCTAAAGTTAGTGGTGTAGGCTCTTCCTCTATATAGATGTTTTGTTCTCTCTACACCTTCCAACTTTATCAAAGAATTTGAGATTTTGTCTCATCAATTCTTTTAATTTGGCAACCTCCTTCATAGGAAGTGGAATTTGGTTAAGTGGGAAGCTATTTGTAGGTCGAAGCAGGCTGGTGGTTTGGGCCTATGTAGAACTAATTTCAATGGAAAAGCTTTAGCAGCTAAGCTATATTGGCGGTGGTGTTCAGAGCAATATCAATCATGGGAAAAAATTATTACCTCAAAGTATCTAGGTGCAGTTGAGAGTATGGATGTTGCCCGCTTTAGTTTGGAGGGGAAGGGCTCTATGATTTGGAGTACCCTCAAAATGAATGCCAAGCTGGTCAAGTAGGGGTTGTTTTGGATTTGCAATGGGGGGTAGGATGCTCTCTTCTGGCATGATTCTTGGAATGCTTATCTTCCCATTTTGTCTACCCACCCCCACCTACAGAATTTGAGTAGGCATTTTATTGATGATGGGTGGTGCCATGTTGATGATTTTAAAACCCTTCATAACTTGGGACAAGTTAGTGTGTATAGATGGAAGGTTCCACAGGAGTGGCCTCCTAGTGGGGCAGCTAGGGATTATCAGGAGCTTACTGGGATCCTATCGAGGTGTGTCTATACTTCTCTTCCTGGGAGAGATGTGTTGGCTTGGGGTCTTAATCCAAAATGTAAATTTATTGTTGCCTCGGGTTATCAACTTCTTGATAAGTAAATGTTTGGGAGCTCAAAGGTCTCGTGGTGGAAACAAGTTTGGAATAAGTTTGCTTGGCCTAAGTGTAACTTCTTCTCATGGTTAGTTGTTCACGAGATGTGCCTTACTTGGGAGAACCTTTGGAAATGTGGGTTTCAGGGACCCTCTAAGTGTGTTCTGTGTGGTGGGTATGAGGAGTGTATCCCTTATATCTTCTTTCAGTGTTCCTTTGTGAAAGTTATTTGGCATTTTTGGTGGAATCTCTAGCACATACCATGTAGACATGCTTCTTCTTTAGAGGATTTTTGGAGGAGTCTAGGGCCTCCCCATGTAAAGACCTCTTTTCTCCTCATTGCTTGGAACATTGGCCCTAGTTTGATAATTTGGGATATTTGGTTGGAGCGCAATCGTAGGATTTTTTTGGACAAGAAGCTACTTGTTGGTCAGCTCTGGTTGAGGATTTTGGGGGGTCTGTAGGAAACTTTGGCTGCTAAGTGTGACCTGTTTGTCCTTATTACTTCTGGTGACTGTGATGTCGTTGAATCCCTAGGTCTCTCTGGGGGTGGATGGAAACATTTGAGGATGGTTCAGCATAGGCGTGGGAGAGCGAGGGTCTGTCATACTGGTAGTTGGCACCCCCTATTATGGGGGAGCTAAAAATCAATACTGATGGATCTTCCAGAGGTAATCCTGGTCATGCTAGAGTTGGTGGCATTGGTAGGGATAGTTCGGGGGTGGTAATTTTTTTCTTCTCTATAAATAAAGGTTAGCATACAAATAATCTCATGGAGGCTCTTGTTATCCTTCTGTTATTAGAGCATGCTTGTGCCCTTGGCTGGAGGTAGATTATTTATGAATTAGATTCTCAGGTGGTCATTGATATGCTGAATAAGAGACATTTTGAGGAGGTGAACTGGCAACTTGTAGTGGTGGCCAAACAAATTGTTTCTTTGAGCAATGCTTTAGATTCTATTACTTTTTACCATGTGCCATGAGAGTGGAATAAGGTGGCGGATGGTTTGGCGAAATGGGTGTCTGAGCAAATGGTGACTTGGAATGTGGATGATTGGGGCCATCTTCCTAGTGAGTTGACCCCTATTCTTGAAGATTAGGTTATGGAGGATATGAGGAGCTTTTTGGGTGTTATTTAACTCTTGTTTTTAGTTGTGCCCCTTATGGGTGTTTCTTTCTACTTTATAATTATTTTATGATTCAATAACAAATTTACCCCTTTTTAAAAAAAAATATTTTTATGCCAATAAATTTTAAACATACAAATCATCTTTGTTACAAACTATTTTATTATCTATAGAGTCTATTGATATTGCATGTGTTTGAATATTGTAAATGTTTCGATGTAGCTTGTCATGCTATGTATGGGTGATTAGTGTACATTCTCTGAACGTTGGGGAAAAAAATGAATGGGCTTTTAAATTTTAAACATTTTTTTCTAAATGAAAAAATAAAATATTTTGGAAAATGATAATTCTCTTCAAAATATCATCTATGAAAGTGGACTAAATTAGGCAAATTTACATTCCAATGGGTGCTTTAGATGAACACTTTTTATAATGATCCCAAAAATGAGGTATATATATATATATATAGAGAGAGAGAGAGAGAGAGAAAGAAAATTATTATTTTGACTTTTTATTAAAATTTACTCCCTGAATCTAAAGGTTTCCAATAACATCTAAAGTTTCATTGTTTTAAAAAAATTATAATTTTACATTTCTTATTCATTGTTAGCTAGTCTTACAGCAAGGCATCTTCTTAATGTGTTGTAATATGCCAAACCTCTGTGGATCAGGAGGAGCTAAAATGTACGTTTATCCATTATTGGTTGTGTATTTGGATTGTTAAAATGTTTAACAAGGCTTAAATCATAAAACACATCCTTGCATGTTATTAAAGCTTAATTAAATTAATAATTTTATAAATTATATGAAAATGTTAATGCATATGAGAAAATAAAAGTTTATATATAACTTAAAATATTGTTTGTATAATAAGATTCTTTATATATTATATAAGATGTTATTTGTTATTCTTTTTTAATTTTGAGAGGACCTCTTTAATATACAACCAATTCTCAGTGGACCTATTTATGGTTGGAAAACTTTCACATTTAATTACATTTTTTTTTTTTTCATTATTTATCATGAAAGTATGTTGTGAAGCACAATTTAAAATAAAGATGAATAAAATTAAAAAGAAAAAAAAAAAAATTTTGATGATTAGTATATTGGATTTTTTATTTGGGGTCAAAACTAATTTATATGGAAATATTTAGACTAAATAAAATATTTAAATTAATATTTTATTTTAATTAAAAAAAATTGAAATCATTTTTTTATGTAATAATTTTTTTACATTATAATAATTATAAAAATCTATATAAATATAAATAAAATATATATTTTTTAATATATTAAAAAAATAATAGAATATTATAATTAAATGATTTGTTCAATACTTTATAAAATTAATAATTTTTTTTGTAAATGAGTTTCCTTGTAAAACTTTTTCATTAGAAGTCATGGATTGACTTACTATTATAACCTAAAAAAATAAAATTGTAAATGAAAACGAATTAATTATATTATACATTTTGATCTCAAACCTAAAATACCTCAATCTTCTTGTTTTTTCATGTCAACTTTAATTTCTATTTTATTAGATTTATAGTTTGTATTTGATCCATATTTCTTTTAAAAAAATATTGTTGATGTTATTAAATTAGTTTTATTTAATTTAAAGAAAAATAATTAAATATCAAAAAGAGTTTTATTAATTAAAAGTTTTTTAAACAGGAAGAAAAAAAAAAAAGTTTTAATGGTTTCCCTAACAATAAAAAATTAAACCAGACTATACTTGAAAAAAAATTGAACAGATAAATAAGTTATTATTCAAATTATGTAAGTCTACATTTTCATTTAAAAGTAGATATCAAAACATTAAAAAAAATCTTAAGAAACCTTTATCACAACCCTATTTAACGTCATCTGCCTCACGTATTCCTCCTCATTATTAGGTATTGGGAAAAAATTAATGATATTATAATACGGAATCACCATACGGTAAAAATCTTAAAATATGAAATAAATAATCATGGTTAATCGTTTTAGTTTTAAATTAGTTGGATGTGGGTAAGTGTATGATTAAATCGTGTAATTAGTTAAATTATTTAGAAAATATAAGAGAAAATGAGGAAAGAATTTATGGATATATTGAAGGTATTTTTTAATGGGGATGTCTTTGGAATTAATACGTCATGTTTATTACATTAGTGTGTTGGTTTTGTGTTTTTGAGGTGAAACGATATATATGTCTATTACGTTATTCATAATTACAATAATAGAAAGATAATTTTTTTTTTTTAGGAATTTATATTTTATGTTTCAAAACTTCAATTTCAATAAAATGTTGATAAAGTTGAACTGATTAAGTTGAATGTATGTTCATTTCATATTATATGTGTGGTTGTATTAGACTCATTAAATAAATAAATAGTTGATCAATTTGATGTTAATAAATTATATCGTGTTTTGAATATTACATTCAATTTTACTAATAATATTTTTTTTTGAAAATTCAATTAAAATTTACATAACAATTTTGTCAAATATTAGTCAATAAAATTATACATATTATCTAAGATTTGTTCAGATATTATAAATATTTTAAAAATTTGTTCAGATATTATAAATATTTTAACATTCTTTCTTATCACGATAAAAATAACTATAAATTTTAATTTAATTTACAAAACTTATTTTTCATATCTTTATGATATATAGTATTTTGTCAAAAGGCTACCCATGAGAATGTAGAATACATTGAAAACAAAATGACATGTCAAACTATATCAAAATAATATATGTAATTTTTTTTTTAATAATTGTTTATTTAAATTGTTAGTTTTTTTCAATTTATAATTTTTTTTAAAAATAATATTTTTCTCGTTTGAATGAAAAACTTTTAAATTATAATTATTAAAAATATATATGAAGGTGGTATTAAAATAAAGTTGGAAAAAATTAATAAAAAATAATAATATAAAAAAACAAATTTAAATAATTTTTAATTGTTAATATTATTTCATTTTAATTTTTATTAAATTTTAAAATTATTTTCTTTTCTTTTAGATTTATTATTAAATTCTTTTATTAAATATTATTATTATTTACGATCTCATTTAATATAAAATTAATGAATTTATAGACATTAATCATAGCTCCATCAATTTTATTGTTTCTTAAAATGTCTTTGTTTTATTTATATGTCAAGCATGAATAAATTTGTAACCCATATTTACCTAAATTACAATATATTCATTATTTATTTGAAATTTTGTCTTGTAGGGATTGTCCAACACTCATTCTTTACCTTACATAAGTTATAGTCACTCAACTATATCATGATTTTAATATTATTTTAATTTTAGTGAATAATCTTATGATTTATTATTGTGTTAAAATTATTATCTTTTTAAACAATTTGGAACCTTTGTAATATGATGTTGTGTTTTTTAAGGCAATAAGTTGTGACAAAACAATCAATAAGATGAACATAGTAATGAAAATGGTGAAATGAGTAAAAATTAGATATTATTTTATTATTATTTTTTTTAACTATTTTTGATGTTGAAAATAGTATTTATGGCAAATAATATTTTTTTGTTAAATATTTTTAATGTCTACAAAACTTTGATATGATGATTACATTTTATAACCATTTTACATTTAAAATTGATCATTTCCACATAAGAAGTATTCATTTCCACTTAAAAGGTACTTATTTTGTGCATAAAAAGTATTTATTTTCTATGCAAAAATAATTTGATATTGATTTTGGTTTTTTGGTATTATTTGATTAATTTTTTTTTTTAGTTATAATTTTCTAATAGAATAATATTTATCATCTTCATTATTGTCTTGATTAATAATTATATATAAAAAAATTACAATTACAATAACAAAATTTAATCAATTAATCCTTTTTTATTAATCTATTTTTAACTAAAAAATTAAATAATAGATGAAAATAATGTAAATCATTTGTAGATAATTAATTTTAGTACAAGACTCTTTTTCACAATGTATTTTATCTATTTTGTCATTCTTTGTCTATTTGTGTATATTTGATTATTTTTAGAACATTCTCTATCTCACACTAGCTTTTCACCCATGTTTGAGCCTTCTAAATGTCTTCAGCATTCACCAAATTTATATATATTTTTTGTCTTGATCCCAATTTATACATTTTCTATGTTGTTTTCTACATTGTGGGTATTCATTGTCCCTATGACTAATTAAGCGGTCTATTGAATCGATCTTTGGTAGATTCAACAACCCAATGAATCCTTCATATATGTTTTTTTGGGTCCATCTTGACATGATTTTATATATAGTAACTTTAGATTATCACACTTTTCCATAATTGGCCTTAGCTTGTGTCATGTCATAAAATGATGCATAAAAAATAGGCCGAACTTATGGAGGCTATAACTTTTGATCTATAGCTTCGTTTGGGCCCATCTCCATGCCAAAATAACCAGCTTAAAAAGTTCAATTAAGCCATAACCTACCCTTTTAATTATGAGACATTTTAGATATTTTTCAGAGGCCATATGTAACCATCTGAGGGTCCAAAATTATAGTTTAATTTTATTTTCAATTTTTTCTAAATTTAGAAATTATTTATTTTTGTAACCAGACTTGAACTTCGATTGAAAAACATCTAATAGGTTAACTTTAGTGTTTAGTTTATTTTTGAAGATTTGAGGAAAGATAAATTTATAAAAGGTACATATAACAAGTTGAAATATAATTACATTGGACCATGTAAAGGGTGTCTCTCCTCCTCCATCATCTCTAGCCTCCCCCATTTTGTATCTTGTCTCTGGTCATCATCTTTATCACTAGTCTACCCTCCATCATGTTATCCTAAGGTAGCCCACCTAACTCTGTCATGTAGCCCAAACCTCCATGAGTGAGACCTAAAAGTATCATATAGCCTCTACATCCATGTTTTAGCAAGTGTAAATCAATTTATCAACCGATGTGGTCTCTATTTCTCCCACCATGTAGTGTATGCATCACTAATCCCTGCATCTATACAACATCTCTCTTAGGATGATATTTAATCATCTACATCTCTCTAAATGTGCTCAACCATATTAGGATAAATACCATGCCCCCATTGTCACCTATCCCAAACGACTTGTGCAAACACATGTGGACCTACTGGTATCTTAACCGATACCAAACCATCTAAATAATCTATCAAGATTGTACTACTCAATCACATGCCCGTGTTCCTATAATGCAAAAAGGAGCCATCATGTAATCCAAATATCATGCATCCTATGTCCATTATGGACCTGCCTATCTATAAAGCCTCCATGTAATGTCATATAATTTGATCTCATCAAAATCCTTCTTGTAATAATACATATCTCCCAGGTGATTCATTCCAACTCTAATGATCACATGCCACCTATATACAAAGGGCTCCCCATCTGCTCTACCCCTCAGCTCACCCACTAGTTTCCCACTGTTATGTGCTCCCACACTAATGGCTATAATAGTGTTGATGATCCACTGATAGCTCCTCCTATGTATACTAAATGGTGACAATTTTCGTATATATGTGTAAGTGTGCATGGTCCACATGAAAACAATGTAGTATTCTCAAGCATGTCACCAATAATATCTAATATATGAGCTCTAGATGATCTCCTATTCTTGTTAGGTAGCATAATGTTACTAACAAGAGCCATTAGAACCAGATCCAAATCATTTGTATCCTCTAGTGCTCTGCAAGCATCAATCTCAATCCCTGATCCAATCATGGGAATGATATCCTATACAAATATCCATGCTAGTGGCACCACTTAAGTTGACTCATGCTAGTAGACTTTCATACCTCATATTGGGATGGAAGTATCCTTCATACATCCTCTAAAGTGACAATCATCTTACCTATTAGTAGGTGAAATATGTTAGTATTCGAGTGCCACCACTTTACTAATACTATCATAAAATACCTATTTTCATTTATCTTTGGCATCTTTTTAATGTATGATAATCCCATAGCCTCCAAAATCCCCACCCGATAGTCTGTAAACCCAACCATCAACTCCAATACCCATTCATGTGTTTCCCATGTGTACAATATGGATAATATCTCTTGCACAAATCAATAAGACACAATGTTTATTTTCCTACACCACCTATCCATCTACATCACATTCATGTTTACTTTTATTCATATAAAAACATGTCAATTTGTCATTTTCACTCCTTTATAACTAATAGGCCATACATCCTAAATAAATTCAGTTTTTTGTATGATTTTTCTATATGGATCAATGATTTCACTGCAAACTTGAACAAATTCAATGTATGGAAGAGTGAATTCACTATGAGTTTTAAAAAATTCACCGTGACCTTTGATGAGTTCATTTTTTTGTGAATTCATCAAATATTTGATCAATTCACTGTTTACCTTGATGAATCACTAAAAATGAATTTAAATTCATGAATAGGTAAATGGTGAAATCTTTTTTCATATCTTCCCTAAGTATTTCATACATCAAAATGATTAACACAAATACCAAAAATGTTACCACATATTTGCTCCCCTATGGCTACTTGTGTCCTCACACCTACTTGTCGTAATGTCTATCAGTTGGTATGTGCTCCACTATTTTATCACAACTCAAAGTAAATGTCACAATATAGGAGGGTAATAATTAATAAAACAAATGAATTTTACATAATGCAATTCAAGTTACCCCTTACACCTATATATTTTTTCACACCATAATCATATATTACCCCCGATTCATATTTTTCCCTTCCATTTCATCTATTTTGATCACAACCCTTTGCCAATCATCAATCAGAGTGCTACAACTATCTATTTCAACTTATTAATCAATCTTGTAAACTTTTTATTAGTCATTGGAAAATTTATATTTATCATTTTTTGGCCTACAACTTATAATCAAGATATATCATTCCCAAATCTTCCCCTATAAACATGCTTCATGGGGAATAATCCAATCGTGCATCTTAAAAATTGTAAATATTATACTTTATCATTTGTTCTCTAACACCTATTGGCAAGGAAAAATTAGTTTACACATACTTAAATTCAATCAAGAATTTTTATTAAGACAAGCACTTCTTTTCATTATGGTATCATCTCCCATATTATATCTCCTTTCATTCATTTTGATCATTTGTATGCATCCAATTATCTCACACAAACACTCAAGATGGAATCATAGTCATTTGTAACCACCTGGGTCATCATTTTTCTATATCTATTTTCACTCTATTTTATCACTATCCTTTGAAACAACACTACTTCTTCTAGTCATAACACCATTTCAAAGAGTGGAAAATATAGACACCTAAATTCCAATAATTTAATGTCTTGATTAACTTTGATTAAAATTGACATGCTAACTCATTCACCATCCCAAATTAGAATTTCCCACTAAAATCTTTTTCCTCTCATTTTTGAATAATTAATTAATCAATATTAATTAATTAATCATTCCCACATAAATAGTCAAAACTAATTAAAATCTAAATATTTCACCTCATACAAATACCTTCCACACTTCTCTAAACTAGTTTTTGAGTCACCCAACCAACTCCTTAACCTCCTAAGCTAATTGTTGAGTCACCCTTAGAACATTTTAACTATCATGTGGAGTCACTAAAGTACCTTGACTATAAAAACCATAACACCAAAACCTTGAAGAATTAGTGAAATCTACCCATTATGATCATAACATCCCACCACGCTTTTGAAGCCTAGACTCTAGGCTAGATTTGTGCATGTACACTAGGATCACCTGTATGTACAAGCCCTGAACAAACATTACCATGTTGATGTTGCCACCCACTTTGTAACTTAAACCTAGGTGGAGGCTCTGATACCAAATGTAATGAACTGTTACACCAAAACCTCAAAGCATTAATTAAAATCTACCCATCAAGATGATAACATTGACCCATTCATGATTCATTTGACTACCAACTAAATTTTCCTCTCTCACACACACACATGGGAATTAGTCATTATCAATTGTGATGAGGACTCAAATCTGACCATTGATAATTATCATAATTAAATAACTTTGGACTATTCTCAAATGTTCATCTCATCAACCTCAAGCCTATAAACTAACATTTAATTTTTCATTTCATAATCCATCTCCAAGATATCAAATTGCTATCAAATTCATCTTATGCATCCATTGAGAATCCAAGCTATTTTCATCCATGTGATTCTCAATTTACTTTGTTTGGAGAATGAATTGAGTACCCACATCTAATGAAGTAAGAGAAAATCACATGTTCACAATGGAGAAGGTAATGAGTATGCTTTACATGTTCTGCAAGTATTTTCTTGTTTAGATTTATTTTTTTATTATTTCTCTATCTGAAGTTTTAATTTAGTTTAGTATAGGATTTGCATCGTTAATTTAGTTCCTAGCTAACTAAATAGAATTCTAATTTTCAGCCATCATAATAGGGAATTGAAATATGAAATTAGACAGACTTATGAGATATAGTTTGAAACTTGATGAAACATGGGATTAGTGATTGAAGGCATTCTAGAAACTATGCATTAAATTTTACATGATAAAAAATTATTCTAAGTTATGGTTACTACTTAATGCATCCGAACACCCCATTTTAAATTATGATTTCATATAGTTCATTTTTTCTTGGGAATTATTTTAGATATTATGAAAAATGATCATCATGACAAATTTTGAAGTATTAGGTAGCCACCTCATGGATGATGATTTTTTGAGTACCAATTAAAAGGTGATAAATTATTAGAGTTATGGACTAGCTAGGATCAAACACATATATCCTAGACATATATCATTCCACACATAAAACACAGATAAATAAAGATGTAGACGTTTTAGTACGATAATATACCACTTATTGTTAAATGTAAACTAAATTAAAAAAATACATGAACCTCGCACTTTATTTTTTCCATTCCATTTTTTAAAGAGACAGATAGCCTTGCTTTTATAGACCCTAAAAGCCCTAAAAACTCCAAGTGATTGCATAAAGTCCATGTGGGTGTCAAACTTTGAATTAAGTGCAAGTTTTTATGTAGATGTGTAACTTAGAATTTAGTGTGAGTTACATTTATAAACATGCTTATTTTATAAATAGGAAAATAAAAAACTCTAGAATAATTACTTAATAACTAAGTATGCTTAGGCTATAAACAAAAATTTATACCAACTCCCTCACTTAAGTGCAATTTAGGGACTGTGTACAAAACTAAGGCTAAACTTATGAAATGGATCCCAACACTAGGCCAGATGAAGTAGTCATTCAAAATTAATATCACTACAATCAACATAAGTTTACAAAGGTGTTGAGATATACCACAAGGATACCCAAAAAATTAATATAACACACAATAAGAAGTACAATATGCTAAAATAGAAACACCTTGGATGGTATGAATCCCTTACAAAAGTTTCACTAGGTGGGCTTATACATCACTGAATAACTACCAGAAGTAGATGTTGAGATGTGTCATAGGGATAATCATAAGAGCTACATATAGCCTAAAGAAGATAATATAAAAATAACTCTCATAATATGAAATGGGTGAAGTTGATGAATAAATATACATCATTTGTATAAATCCACTACTCAAACATCAAACACGATTTACTCACCTCAAGGAGTTATAAATATTTCTAAGGTGTCAAATAAATAGATGAGGAAAATAATATCCTCTAAAAAATGCAATAAGGCACATAAAAAAGGAATTTAGAAGATGTCTCAAAAATAATGGCATGAGCAAAAGTGGTAGATCAAATTGACCAACTGTTACTTAATAAGGCTAAGAAACTTGTAACAAGTGTGTACATGACTGGTATGAATCCTTGAACAACATTCTCAAAAATGTAAAAAGAGTTTTTTTAATAGTGCTATGTGAAAAATAAATCACTAGTTCCTCAATAAGGTTTCGATAATGAAGACATGTTAAGTACCTTAATAATGTGAGGATAATACCTAAATTTTCATTCCATAAGAACCAACTATTGTGTGGAATGAAATAAAGGATTTGGTTTAAAAAATAGTGCCCAAAATGGAGTTTAGATGAAGGATAAACAGCTCACAAAATATTCATGGTGGAGTCACAAAACTATAAAAACTAGTGCCAATATAGACCACAAGCGTGTTGAAAAAGTGTCCCTCACAATGAGCATGACATAAACCACAAGTGCTCCAAAATAAATTCCAATAACCAAGATTGTATAAAATGAACAACACATGAAAAAATAATTTTAGAAATTCTAATATGCCAAAAATGATCGCTTATGAGAAAAAAATATTAAATGAATAAAAACTAACTGTAAAATAAAAATGTTCATGAAAAAATAGGCAATTTTTACCAAAAAAGCATGTCAAAGAGAGTTTGGAGCAATGAGAATGAGCATATAAAAGTTTACCTACAAAATGAGGTCATAAAGAACTGAAAAGAATAAAAAAAAGTTTTTTTTTTTTTGACATGGCTACCTACCACCCCAGATCCAGACTCTAGTCTTGAAAAAAAACATATAAAAAATGCATGCACTAACTCTCTCATGAGATTAAAAAGGGGCTATTAGTTAAAATAGTGTGCATCATGTATACAAATGAATAACCACACAAGGTCAATATTTGCCTCCCAATTTAATAAACATTACACCCAAAAAAAAACATTCTATTAAAAAATTAAAAAATATGTGCCTTTACCAAAAATCGAGTGAGAGTGGGAGGGTATGTTTAAACCCAAGATCTCTTAACAAAAGGTTTTAAAAATATAATCTTCACCATTGCACGAATGGAGTCATTTGAATTAAATAATGAGATAATGGTATCTTTTTCACTTAAACTCCAAAGATAATGTAGAAACTAATTTCTATAGTCAATAATGGTGGTTGACGGTGGCCTGAAGGTAGTGTAATAGAATGTGGGGCAACAAAGTGGGTTGAAAATGCACAATTTCAAAACTATAAATATAATAATTTAATGACATGGCAAAGATTCATGTCAAGGACTTGAAGAAGATGATTGAATTAAAAGAATTATCTTACGACACTTCATTAATAATCACAAAGTGCCAATCCAATGCCAAACATAGAATATCAAGGTGATGTAGATGTGAACTACACATGGGGAAATTTTATTGGGTAGTTATATAACAGGAAAAATTCTAGTCCTATAATTATTCATGCAATTATGGTCACCAACTACTTCTTTAGTGTCTATGGTTGTGTTATCTTTATTTAGCATCCATTACACCATAACACACAATGTTTTTTTGTTTAATTATATGAAAAACTTACAAAATTGAAATGGGGACATTTAATATGAAACTGAGATTCCAACCTCAAACCAATCCAATAATAGTTTGTTTGTAGACACAAATTGTAAAGGATAATATTGTAAGTTTATTTTAAATACAAAGCAATTAAACAAATAGAATATTTAAGCTTGAATTATATATGACAAAATCACTGGCCACTTTCATTGTGCCATTTGTTTTAATGAAAATGGGTTGAGGGATAGTGTGGTGGGAGGATTTGAGTGGTGGTTTGGAAGATGGGAGGAGTGGTGGAATAGTTCAGGGTGGTTGGGGAAATGTTTGGATCTCTACAAATATTTATATTTTAAGGAATCTTCTCAAATTAAATATGCCATGAAGGGAGAGTAGATGTTTGGATCTCTACAAATAGGGATAAAGAAAGTTATCCTCTATTGAAGATTCTTCCAGATTTTTTTCTTGCCTCTCTTAGGAACCCATGTCCTATCCTTCTATTTACATTATTAGTGTATTAGTCACTATAGATGCATATGCTTTGTAAATCATCCTTCTAGCATATTTGAATTATTCCACATGCATGGGAAGTATTAGTTGATATAATATAATTAGTATTTAAGTAACACATTTAAATTATCCCACATGCATGGAAAGTATTAGTTGATAGAATAGAATTAGTATTTAAGTAAGTATTGAGGCCCAATGAATGCATCCATGAATATTATTGTATTGAGCTTGCTCAAAGGAAGTTGCCCCCCGGAGTGGCCTGCAATCAATATAAAATATTTGAATTATTTTGAGTTATTTTATGAAGTTTATTTTATTATTCCATTATTTTTTACATTTCGTAAATCTATGCATAAGGTTCTTCACATCTGGCATCAGAGCACTTTCTTCATCCTGCAAGTAGATTTTGGAGATTTTTTTTTAGTAGTGGCTTTTTAAAAGTTGTGCCATTTAAAAAACTATTTTTTATTGTCTCTAATTTTACATCTTCATTTGCAAGTTCAGATAAGGGTAAATACCCCTCTACATAGTTGTGGGAAGTACTTAGGAAAATATACCTTAAACTCATTGTGAGGAGTACCACAGGAACCTTGAAGTAGTTGTCCCATTGAGAGGACTTGCCAATGAAAAGGGAAATGGTCCCATCTTGATTGACTAATATTCACCTATGAGATAAATCAAGAGTTGTCATTTAGGGGCAAATATGTGGCCAAAATATTTATGAAGAGTGGTACTTGTTTAAATAGCATTAGTGGCTAGAGATATTTATTAAAACCCTTAGGTAACTAAATAGACTTAAGGCCCATATCCAACATATCAGTTAGGTAAGTGCACAAAGTTGAGGGACAAAAAGTGGCCTACCCATGGACATGATTTTTTTGAAATTTCAGTTTTATAAAATTCTATAGATAATTTGAGATATTTATACTCCAAATTTGAAAATGGTGTACTAACATGAAATGTATCATTTTGTGTCTAGTTTCCAAAACACTATTTTAAAAAAAAAAATGGTTAAGTATAACTAGATCAAACATCTAAAATTTGAAGAGGAAATCTTGTTTTTTCAAAAAATATAGTAAATAGATGGCCATGACATGCCCCATTTTTTGAGCAACATTTAATATTATTTGAAAACCTTTGGAGAAAATTTAGATAAAATCTTATAGTAGGTCACCTATATTTTTTTATATTTTTTCAATGAATAATTTTTTTAATGAATTTTGCGAGTAAATAGATCCTAAAAACTGACCAAAAAATGGATAGCCATCGGTACGACACACCTAACAACCTAAAATAAAATTAAAACATTTTTTTTGAATGTGTGTATAATTAGGCCTACTTAGTCATCATATAATTTTTTTTTTAGTTGGATCAATGAAAGATAAATTACATGAACATGGATAGGCATGTATGTTTGTCGCATGTAGTGGACTAAAAAAAGCATAGTTAGAAATCAACATACATTGAAATCCTAAATTAGTTCAAAAATTATAAAAATCATTTTTTGGAAAGAGGATAGCATGCTCATCATGATGGTATCAAGTTTTTGAATTTTCATATTGAATTTTTTAGTGTATTTGACAATCAAATTTGAAATTTATTGTTTATTTTCATACCTTTCAAAACTTAATTGTGCATTAATAGTCTAAGCCTTTGGATCAAGAATCCAAGCCATTATAAAGACAAAAGGCATGAAAATTGAATTCAAATTCAAAAACTATGATCACATTAGTTAATAACGTGATCTCGTCAATAACGCGATCATGTTATATATTCTCAACACCCTAAAACATGTGAGAGTTACACATGAAGGCAACTTTGTCCAAAAGCTTATATTGAGTACTCTAAATGTTGTTATACTTTAAATTTATTTTAGTAAAATATAAGAAATTAGAGTCACTCAGTATCTAATAGAGTTGGTCTCACACTTACACACCTTACAATGTGGAAAATAATTTTTCAAAATCTAACCAGTCAGTACAGTTGCATTTTAAAGGTCTATGTATTAAACCTAAGGATTTTAGGACATAATTTTTATAATTGATGCCCTTTTTTGGTAAACATATAGTAATTTTTTAAGTTTTTGTGCCTTTTGAATTGATTCTTGGCATTTCTAAGAGTCTTAGGTTTGTCAAAATTGAAGTTTACAAACAACTCACTTTGAAATTGATGCAAAGTGGTGTGTGATTGAGGTATCATAGGTCACATTAATGACCTGCACACATAAAAAGACCACTTTGTGTTAATTTTACTTGTTCATCATCCATCCCTCATCCCTGATCATTTCCTACTCATGCATCATCACCCATAATCACTCTCTCATCATTCTTCATTATCCATAATCACTCCCTCATTGAGCCTCACTTTACCTAATCATCTTTAATCACTCCATCATCCTTGATTAATCCTTCATTGACCCTCACTATCCCTCATCATTATTAATCAATCCCTCCTCATCCCTCAACATCCCTCATCATCCATAAGAAATTAGGGTCACTCTATATCTGATAGAGTTGGTCTCACAGCTATATGCCTTACGATGTGAAAAATAGTTTTTCAAAATTGAATATGGTCAGTACTTAGACATTTTTAAATTGGTAAACATATAGTCATTTTTAAATTTTTTATTCCTTCTAAATTTATTCTTGACATTTATAGGAGTCCTACGTTTGTCAAACTGAAGTTTAAAAACTACTCACTTTGAACTTGATCCAAAGTGGTGTGATTGGGGTAGTGTAGGTCATATTAATGACCTACACACATCAAATTACCACTTTATGTTAATTTCACTTTGTCATCATCCTTTCCTCATCCTTTATCACTTCCTACTCATCCCTCATTACCCCTAATCACTCTCTCATCATTCTTCATTATCCCTAATCACTCCATTGACCCTCATTATCCCTTGTCATCTCTAATCACTCCTTTATCATCCATAATCACTTTTTCATTGGCCCTCACTATCCCTCATCATTCCTAGTCACTCCTTCCCCATACTTCATAATCTCTAATCACTCTTTCTTCATCACTCATCATCCCTAATATCTTTCTCATCCTTATTCACTCCCTCTTCATTCCTCCTCATCCATAATCACTCCCTCATTGACCTTCATTGTCTCTCATCATCTCTAATCACTTAAGATTTTCATCCCTAATCACTCCTTCATTTATTATCACCATCCCTCATCATCCCTAATTACTCCCTCTTCATCCCTTATAATCCCTAATCAATCTTTCTTCATCCATCATCAGCACTAGTCACTCCCTCATTGACCCTCACCATCCCTCATCACTCCATCATTAATCATCACCATCTCTAATTTCTCCCTCATCATCTTATGTAAGTATATACTTTAAATATATATTTGATTCTAATCATATATTGTTTAATCCATTATTATAAAAATTAACTCTTTTCTAGGACTTGTGTTGTCAATACCCATTTGTGATAGTCAATTTTATTATTGAATGAATTGGATGATCTTCCAAATTTATAGTCAATTAAATTAAGTACTAATACAAATTAGAGTATTTATTTTAGTTCATCAAATTATCTTTGTTGTGCAGCTAACTAGATGAAACTTTATGCGGTTTCACCTTTGGTATTTTGGTTCAAAAGATAAAAAATAAACGCAAATCTCTTGTATAATTTTATAATTCTAACAATATTTGAATTAGATGCAAAGTTAATTAGTTTTTCCCATTAATATATTGCTTGAATCTTGGTTGAGTTCACACATGTACTACTTGTGTGTGTACTGTGTCCCAAATATTTTATCTCTAGCATGAAAAATGAACCTTTATTCATGTTATCATAAAAATATGTTTTTGAAAAATATGAAACACTATTTTAGCATGGTGTATATTTTCATCCCATGTTTTCTAAATATCAAGATGTCATCAAGGTAGATTAAAAAAATGACATAGATAAAGGGCCTGAAGATGTTATTCAACATCTTGAAATGAATGAATTCATTACACGAAATAAAATAAAAGACATAATGGTAAATATACGGTTGACCACATGTAAAACATCACACATCTCTAATGGTGAGATGTCAAAAAGGATTGCATCTTTAAATTTTTTGATTTTGTACACAAAGTGACACTATTACGTGATCCATTTCTTAAGGCCTACACTAGACCTTACACTAGCATATGGTTATGGATGGTGTATAAATTTCAAGTTCAATTTTTGAAAATATGCTTTAGGAGAAATTAAATTCTTCTCACTTCTATTGGAAATGATGAAGTTTATTGGCTCACCATTGATCTACATTTATTAATGAAATAATATTTTTGATTCATATAATTTCTTGTTGGGGGAAGTAGAGATATTTTTAGTATCGACCATATCATTAGGTTCATAATCTATTATCTACTTACCTTTTTACAATGTTTTATAACTTGTACCCACTTCTTGAGATGTGCAAGTAGAGATGTCATAGTGTGACTCTCGTCATTAGATTGAATATTGAATTTATGAATTAAGAACCACTTTCCAATCTTGGACTACTTGTTCTAATCATTTGAAAATTATTTTCCACTCACTAGTATGATGACTCAATAAATAGACATACAAATAGAAGGTGTTTAATGTAATTATTCAAATCATAAAATGTCCTCATATGGAAAGCAATTGATTGGTTTCAGGAAATCACATATCTTGGTGATCCTCATGTATTTACTACCCATTTTTGGTGCTATGGTAGTTTTACTTGATTCTCTTTTTTTGGTGGATTTTCAATTGTGAATTACATCATTTCTAATAGGGCCATATTTTATCATAGGTGTTAAATATTTATATTTCAAATTTGCCTCCACATCATTTTGATCATTATGTCTTATATTTTATGCTATCACTCAACTCTACACTTGTAACTCCTAACATTGTTCAACCCCAACAAAATACCCCCATCAAGGTATTAGATGGAGTGATTAAGGATGAGAAGGAATGAGGAATAATTGAGTAGAGATGATAAGGGAGTTAATAGGGATGATTAGGTATGGTGAGGTTCAATGAGGGAGTGATTAGGGAGGATGAGGGAGTGATGAGGGATTATGAGGGATGGTGAGGATTAATGAGAGAATGATTAGAGGCAATGCGGGATGAGAAATTAGTGATTAGAGATGATGAGGTATGATGAATTAGTGATTAGAGGTAATGAGGGATGGTAAGGGTCAATTAAGGAGTGATTAGAGATGATGTGGGAGAAATTATAAATGATGAGGAATGATGAGGGTCAATAATGGAGTGATTATGGGTGATGAGGTATGAGGAGGGAGTGATTAGGGATATGAAGCAGTGATTAGGGATGGTGAGAGCCAATGAGGGAGTGATTAGTGATGATTAATTGATTATTAGGGATGGTGAGAGATAATCAGGGATGATGAGGGATGAGGATGGAGTGAATAGGGATGATGATGCAGTGATTAGGGATGGTGAGAGCTAATGAAGTAGTGATTAGGGATGGTGAGATCCAATAAGGGAGTGATTAGGGATGATGAGGGAGTTATTAAATTTGATGAGGGATGGTGAGGGTCAATGAGGGATTAATGACAAACAATAAGGGATGCAGAGTGAGTGATTAGGGAAGATGAGGGATAGTGAGGGTCAATGAGGGATTCATCAAGGATGATGAGGGAGTGATTAAGGACAATGAATAATGATGATATAGTGATTAGAGGTGATGAGGAATGAGTAATAAGTGATCAGGGATGAGGGAGGGATGATGAACAAGTGAAATTAACATAAAGTTTTCATTTGATGTGTGCAGGTCATTAATGTGACCTATGCTACCTAAATCACACCATTTCTCATCAATTTTTGAGTGGTTTGAAAACACCAATTTATACAAACCTAAGACTCTTATAAATGTTAGGAATCAATCTGAAAGACACAAAAAACCTTAAAAATGACTATATGTTTACCAAAAATTGACATCAATTGAAAAAATTGTCTTGAAATCCCTAGGTTTAATACTTGGACCTTGAAAATGCCTAAGTACTCACTTGATTGGATTTTGAAAAACTATTTTACATATCATAAGGCATTTAGTTGTGATACCAAATCTATCAAATGATGAGAGACCCTGATTTCTTATATTTACTAAAATAAATTTAAAGTATCTTATACTTAACATTTAGAGTAGTAAATATAAGCTTCTAGCCAAAATTTCCTTCATGTGAACTCCCACATGCTTTTATGTGAAAAATAATTGAAACTAAATCATGTTATCAATAACATGATCACATTACCTATTAACCAACATTCACTCCATTTGTTTAAATGTGCAAAATAATAGTAACATGATCGTGTTTTTATTTTAAAATAATGTGATCACATTTATGTTTTGCAATAATATGATTGTATTTTTTTAATAATAACATGATCGTATCATCTATTGACATGATCGTGTTATACATTAATGTGATCATTTTATACATTAACACAATTATGTTATGACTTAATAATTATTGAGCCATAATTTAAATAATGTGATCATGTTAATTAAATAATGCAATCATATTATTTATTAACATGATCACCTTATGTCAAATGTCCACAAAATTGTCCCCCAAATCCATGCACTTACCTAATTTCTTAAGATTATTAGCAGAAATAACTAAAATTAAGCATAGTGGTAACTAAAAATCTATCGATAGACTTTTGACAAGAGTAACCTGTTAAAACCAGTTTCAAGGAAAAAAATATGTTTTCACCATATCTCTACATCCCTATCTTTATTTATCCTCAAAATTTACCAAGTGACTTGAAATTTCATTTCACACCTTTTCTTCCTTGAGGTCACATATCCCAATTCCACTTCCATTAGCCACAAATTTATATTTTATTTTTTTTGGGTTTTGCCATAACTTCATTTTTTATCCTCTTGCTTCAAAAATTTTACGTAGTGTTCGTTTCCCTTTTCTACTCCTTTGTCCTTATTTGAAAAATTTTCCAATTTTTTTCATTTCAAATTTGAAAGTATCCTTTTCCTCGTCAATCATACCTAGACAGTGCAAAAAAAATCATAAACGTACATTTACCCCTTCCACTTTAGACCAAATTTAAAAAGTTCCTTAATGACTGTGTCCTAAAACTTGTTTTCTCTCCCTTAAAAAAATACACTAATTATGGTAATGCACAAAAATCAAGGAGGAATAACTTGCCACATTAAAATGTCAGGTCATTGAGTTAATCTAAAGGATGCATGGACTAAATCAACTAAATAGGCTTTTCCTTAACAAGTTACAGAAGGAGTTTTCTTCAGAGAATAGTTTCTCTTCTCACCACACATCACTTGGGCCTAAGTTGGACTTTCTATGGTTTAATTGTACAAATCTTATTGTATGGATATATCAAGCTAAGCAATTCTTCAACCTTCACAATATTTATTTTGTCAACAAAGTCCCAATTGATTCCTTCCACTTGGAACAAGAAGCACTTTAAGGGAACCATTGGTATCTCAAGTTGAATGATAGATCTGATTGTAAAACCTATGTATCCTTAATTTTGGGTAGGTTTGGTCATTCGAAATTTGAGGAATTTATAGGAGCTCTCATCAAACTCTACTAGATAGGCATGATTCATGATTATTAGATTAAATTTGAGAAACTAGCAAATCACACTAAAGGGTTATCAGATGACTTATTCAAGAGTTATTTTATTAGTGGCCTCAAATATCCAATCCACTCAGAGGTCAAAAAATTTCATCTAAATAACTTGATGTCTACCTTGGGTCTAGCTATGTTAGCAGAAGATAAACTCTTAGTGCAGCATTGACTTCCCATTTTTCCACCCATAAAGAGCATAATGAACCAATGGCTAGCCAAAACCACATAGATAAAGTGCCTTATTGAGATAGAGATGTGTGATCTTAAGGAAAAAGTATTATGTTAAAATTCTTATGACAAATGGGTTAAGGGTCACCGATACATCAAATAAAATTTTCACTTACTAGATGTGGAATCATTGCTAGAGTAGGATACTGAGCCTAATATCCAAGAATTATAGGATGCTCAAGTAGAACAAAGCCCCTTCAATGACTCCTTATCTTAGGAAACCCAACCTGATATATCTCACCATACACTCGTATGTGTTACCACCCCTCAAACCATGAAGGTCAAGGGTTTTTTTTTAAATATCCCCTCCAACGTTTCAAGACCTAATGAATAAAGTCTTTTGGCCTTTCCTCTATCAATTTGAATTGGTTTTATTTAATGATATTTTGATCCATAGTTGCACATGGGATGATCATCTCCATCATATTGAAAGGGCATTACAACTTCTAGTATATAATCAATTATGTACCAAGCAGTCTAAGTGTTCCTTTAATTAAGAAGAAGTCGATTATCTAGGGCACATTATTTTAGTTGATGGGGTCCACATGGATCTACATAAAATTAATACCATACAACATTGGCCTTGACCAATAACAATCAAGAGCCATTGTGTCTTCATTATCCTTATAGGATACTATCACAAGTTCATCAAGTATTATGGAAATATCATGGTTCCTTTGAATTCTTTATTGAATAAGGATGCATTCATATGGGGTGATATAGCTAATCAAGCATTCATGGCATTAAAACAACCTATGTGTAGCACACCAGTTTTAGCCATGCCAGACTTCATGAAAACTTTTAATATCAAAATTGATGCATGTGGAAATGGCCTCAATGTTGTTCTTATTCAATAAGGTCATCCCATTACTTTCACTAGTAAAGCCCTTTCTAGACAAAATTTGGATTTATATACATTTGAAAAATAAATGATGGTAATTCTACATGTAATACAAAAATGGTGTCCATACTTACTTGGGAATCATTTTTACATTAAAACCAATCACTAGAGTTTTAAATACTTCCAAATACAATGGGTCTCATCCTTGACACAAAAAAAATGGGTTAGGAAATTCATGGGCTATGATTATGAGGTCACTTACAAGAAGGGTAAAGATAATGTTGTGGCAAATGCTCTCTCCCACATGTTTGAGGACTAGATTTACCTTTCTACCATCTCCATGCCCATTCTAAACTAGTTAGAATCTATCCACCAAGGGTATACACATAATCCCTATTTACACCAACTCATTCAAAAAATTGACCATTAACCCCTCTATAGTACCACATTATTCATAGGATGGTGTTTTTCTATGTTACAAGGGTCATCTGGTGCTTCTCAATTTCACAAACCTTCATCATGTTGTATTCTATGAAATCCATGCTTCTCTATTAGTAAGGCACTCATAACTCCTCAAAACATATGAGCTGGCATGTCAATATTTATTATAGAAGGGGATGAAAGGGGAAATTAAGTAGATGATGGATGAATGTGATACCTACCAATATAAAAAAGGTGAAACATAATGATTCCTAGTTTTCTCTAACCCTTGCCCATTATTATTAGGATCTAGACTAATATTTTTATGGATTTCATTGAGGGGCTCCCTAAATCTAGAGCTAAAATAGTGATCCTGGTCATGATCAACTGCCTCTCCAAATATAGTCATTATTTTACCCTCAACCACCCTTATATAGCCTCCATAGTCACACAAGTTTTCTTAGATCAGATCTTCCATCTTCATGACATCCCTTCTTCAATTATCTCTAATCATGATGCAAATTTCACTGGCCATTTTTGGATAGAGATATTTTGATGCATAGGCACACAACTAAAGATGAGTTTTGAGTATCATCCCCAAACTGATGGTCAAATAAAAATTGTCAATAAATGCTTGGAAACATTCCTTTGTTATTTTGTATCATAATAACAACATTAGTGGGCAATTTTGTTCCCCCTCACAGAATGGTGGTACAATACCTCATACCACACTTCTACTAAAATGACTCCATATGAAGCAATTTATGGTCAAATGCCCCCAACACTTCTCCCATATACACCTAGTAGTTCCCTAATTCAAGTAGTCAACATTACTCTCTACTATTGGGATCAAATTCTCAACATCCTATGGGGCAATCTCCATCTGGCACAGAATCAAATGAGGTAGCATGCAAATCAACACCACTTCAATGTCACCTTTCAACCTAGAGATATGGTTTTTAATCATCTACAGCCATACAAATAATCATGCTTGAAATCAAAATGGTGTCATAAGCTTGACTTAAAGTTTTATGGGCCATATAAATTTTTCTATTAAATTAGGTTTGTTACAATTTGGAGCTTTCACTTTCCTCCTGAATTCACCTAGTCTTTCATGTCTCCTATTTGAAGAAAGTTTTTAGACCTACCATCACATTGAAACTAGTTTTACCCAAACTTGATAATGAAGGATCCATCTTTCTCAAACCAGAATTATTCCTAGATATTTGTACCCACCAAATTCTTTCCTACTCCATCATATAAGTCTTAATCCAGTGACACAGCATGTAACCTAAAGATGCCACATGGGAACCATTGTTCCAAATTTACCAATGATTCCCACATTATAATATTTGAGTACAAATATTTTTCTCAGGGGGAGGTGATGTTAGGAATTTGTATCCTACCCTTCTCTTTACATTATTAATGCATTAGTCACTATGGATGCATATGCTTTGTAAATCATCCCTTTAGTATATTTGAATTATCCTACATGCATAGGAAGTATTAGTTGCTAGAATAGAATTGGTAATTAAGTGAGTAATATATTTGAATTATCCCACATACATGGAAAGTATTAGTTGCTAGAATAGAATTAGTATTTAATTATTGAGGCCCAATGAAGGCATCCATGAATATTATTGTATTGAACTTGTTCAAAGGAAGTTACCCCTTAAAGTGGCATGCAATAAATATAAAATATTTGAATTATTTTGAGTTATTTTTTGAAGTTTATTTTATTATTCCATTATTTTTTATAGTTCGTAAATATGTGCAGAAGGTTCGTCACAGCCTCTTTAGTCATATAGTTTATTCACTTTGGTCAAACATGGTTTACAAGGTAGTTTTTATTCTTGGTCTCTTTTTTTTCCCTTTTTCTATAATCGATCTTTTTTATTGTATTGCTTTATTCTTTTTTCCTGACATGTTTTCCCTCATTTCTTGTGTCATTAGGCACTTTCATGAAATTTGGTGTTTTAAGCAATTTTTTTTTGGTTGTTTATGTAGGTCACTAGATGTGATGCCATTGCGCTTTTGAAAATCTTAATTGTTGGTGGTTTTAATGAAGTTTTTAGTGATCTGAGATGTATTGAAGCAACCTTAAGGAAAGCATTTTTGTGAATTTATTTGGCTAGAAATAAGGGCAAGAAGGAATAGGTAATAAAAATTTCAATGAGATTCTTCGACAAGAGGAGGTTATAAAACATTTAAAAGGTGAAAAATTCATCCTTAATAGTTGTAAACCTGCTAAAGATGAAGCTGATGACCAAGGCTTATTCAAATATGGTAAGCCATGTGGCCTAGGAAGAACCTTGAGTTTCTTTCCAAATTAATCTTTGGACAAAGAGTTGTAGTTATAAGAAACCCATCTAAATAATATTAGGGTTTTTATATTTTCTTGAATACAAATTCCTTACCCTCTATAATTATTTTTTGATAATTGGCTTAACTCTATGTGGGGAAAATGGGTATTTGTGTTTATTTTTGTAGTGTTTCAAAAGGGGTTTTTTATGATTTTGCTAAAAAACTATAATATGGAAAGGTGTGTTATCAGTAAGCCCCTTTGGAATGTTGGTCAGTTAGATTTTAAATTTGTGCCATGGAACCCCAAAGTCAATTATAATGATATTATTCTTAAATTCAATTATATATGGGTCAAAATTGGGGATGTTCCTATTCAACTCTGGAATTTTATACGTAAATCTCTCAATCCCATAGGAGAGGTCCTACAGATATAAGATATGATAAGGTACTTAGTACATATGCATGTCAAAATCCTTATTTATTTGGAACTGTTAGAGGTCTTCGTAGAAATCCTATTCTTTAGCATTAGTGGTGAATCCTTCTCCTATTCCATCAAAGGTCTGAGAGGTCTTAACACTTATTTATTTGTAAATTGTCCCCTTATGAGTAATCCTAAGGTTTTGAATAAGAACATGCAGACTGATCCTCCTTCTATCAAAATTGATGATAATGGTAACATAGACATGGTTGAGGTTGTTATGAGAGATAATTCCTGCTTTAATTTTGACCCTAATAAAGGATTAGTGCCTCCTATTATTCAATAAAGAGAGGTTGAGTCTATGTTTTCTAAAGGTGAATTAAACACTACTTCCCTTTCAGTTGTTTTCCCTACTTTGAGTTTAGGTGTATCTACTTATTTATCTACAAAATGTTCTCTTCCATTTATTAATAGTAATGGTTTGTTTGGATCTTATTTCGAGTTGTTGATCTTTGTCCCTAAAGCTAAAGTGACTTAAGAGGATTAGTGTGAGAATCAAGGTGAATATGCTCCTTTCTCTAAAGGGAGACCTTTGGATGAGTATTAGTTATTTTGCTAACCCACTTAGAATTGAGACCCATGACCCTGACCCCTTGTCTATCCTTGGGCCTGAAGGGTTAAGTGGAGATGTGATCCCTATGGAAATCTATAATGACCCTATTTTTGTGTTTATATATGGTGGCCTAGAGGTGGAAATTATTCAATTGGATCCCCTGAGCTCTAACTTCCCTTCAGTTGGGAAGCCTAAAAGTAGTGCCAAGATGTTAAAAATTGAAATCAACTCTAGCCCCTTCCAAGGTACATTCTTTGGAGAGGACTATAAGTTTCCAAAAGGAGGATCTCAAGGTAGTGGTGATGAAGTAAAGAAGAAAGCTAAAGAGAATAAGGTGCCTTAATGCTTCACAAGGTTGTATTAGAATAAAAGAGGGTCTAATCCCTCTAGTATGCAAAGGTAGACCCTCTTCCTTCACCCTTTTATGAATATTATCATCTAGAATGTGAGGGGACTTGAATATACCAATTATAATCCTATTATTAGGAAATTTAGTCACTGTAAGGAGGACTTAGATTTCATGTTGATTCAGTAAGTTAAGGTTATGGGGTTTAATCTTGACTTTGTGATCAACTTTATTTTTCCAAATTATTCCCATTTATCTACTTTTCATTCCAAAAGTAACGGTGGAGTAGTTATTCTTGTTAATCCCAAATTGAGTGAGTTTGTTATTGATCATGGTGCATCCCAATGTCACAGAGATGTGTGGATTTTTATCAAAAAAGATAGCCAAATCTTTGGGGTTTGTAATGTTTATGCTCTAAATGACTATAGGGAAAGGTTAAATCTTTAGAATTGGTTAGATTCCAACCTAAAATACATCCCTTGGATTGTGGGGGTGGGATTTTAACATGGTTGAGAAGAAAGAGGAAAAGAAAGGAGGTGATCCACATGATTTGAATGGAAATGATTTGTTCTTATGGTATAAGCTCAAGTGTATTCACACACTTTATGATCCCCTTAATCATGGTAGAAATCAAAGCAGATGCATTTGGTTTACATGGTGAAATAATAGATTTTATTCCAAGAGGGTATATTTTAGACTTGACAGATTTTATTTTAATAGGGGCATGTTTAGTATTCAATAGGAAAAAAATTGTAACACTGTGAATGTTCTCCCCTTCACCATCTCGATGTAATATTATGTTATATAATATTTTATAATTCCTAGGAGTAGTTACAAATTTTCTTTTGTCTTCTAATGTGTAGCTCAAGAGTCTTGTAGGTAGTTGAATGGACTTCTTGGTAGGTGAAGTGATTACTCATCTTTTGGCTTAAAAAACATATTGTTTACTTCTATTTCAATTTGAATCATCAAATAGAATTTCACCATCATTCCTCCAACATTGTTTCAAACCTATCATTGGTATCAAAGCTTGGAATTTTATTTACTTATTTTTCTTCATCCATTCTAACTGTATGACATGCATTTTATAACTTCTCTTTTCATTCAATATCTATCATTGACATGTCATTATGGCAGCATATCATTCTATTGAGACATCTTGTGTAATTTATAACTCAATGGATAAATGGTGTTTTGCCCAAATGTACAACCTCAAAAGAAGGCATTTTGATGTTTCTAGCTTTTAAGGTGCATTTATCTCCAGTTTGAACACCTGCATAACATTTTTGGCATTTTGAGATGAGGATGCATGGAGTAGATTAATGTAAATAGTTACCTGGTGTTTTAGTTATTGGATCTGTGCAACTTTTAACTTTGTCAGAAAAGACCATATCTATTTTATTTTATGAAATAAATATTTTTCATATTATTAGACTACATGAACATTCTGGAGGATTGTTATGGCTATGTTGGTTGTTGGAAAAATATTTTCTACCACTCTAATCTTTGTTTTCATCTATTGTTCATAACTGCACAAAAGGGGATTTTCAGCCATGAAAGCCATGTGGGAAGTGATACTCATCCTTTACCACATGGAGCTAAATATTGAATTTTGAGGAATTCGTACATCTCTTTTATTCTAATATTGGAATTATTTGTCAAATAAGAGGAGAGGAGGTATAAAATTTTAAGATTTTTTATTTAAAAAGTAAATTTTAGTTTTTAAATGTTCTTAATCAAATTTTGAAAATCATTTAAATTTGAAAGCATTTAAATTTGAACAATTTTTTATTGAAATTGCCTTGAGAGAACTACTCTAAGCGGATTTGGACAAAAATAACCAAATCATGCAATATAAAGAGCAATAAGGAGAGATAATATTTTTATCCATTCATGTATGTTGAAAAATGTAAATCCAAAAATTAAGAAAAATTGAGTATATTGATGTATGAGGTTTTCTTTTTAATTTGGGGTTAATGGCAAAGCTAATCTTTTTCATTACCTTTGTGTATATAGAAAAGGGGAACATTTTGGAGTGATAAGGAACCAACTGGGGTTAAACTAAAACTCAAAACCTCCAAAAACTCAAACAAAAACTCAAAACCATGCATTCCATCAAATCTATTATTGACACTACCTTGGCTAGTAAAGATAATTGGCTAGAATGGTCTCGACAAGTGGAGAACACATTCATATTCAATGATCTATGGTTTGATATTTTTTATGGGGATAAATAACCAATTGAATCAACAGGGAATGCAAAGGACACTTAGACTTGTAAGTAGAAAAATTAGAAGGCTTTGGCCTTGATGAGGGCATTAGTGGATGAAGATGTGTTTCATCATATACAGGGGTGAAATACACCATGGGAAGCATTTCAAAAATTGAAAGACCTATATGACTCCCATTCATATTTAGAATTCATTCAATTTCAATTGAATCTATTCGACCCAGAGTTGAAAGATGGTGATGTGATGAGATTGGCTTTAGAGATACGAGCTATCAAATATGATGTTGAAGCAACAAGTGTCAAAATTGACATATACATGACCGCATTCATAAAATTCCTTATTCTAAATTATTCAACCTATTTAGAGTCTCTAAAAATAAGCAATCAATTGAAGACTCTCATAATTAACCAATTGGTTGAAAAGATGGCAAATAGAGAAAAGGCCTTTGGAAGGAAAACTGAAACCACAATAGGTGAAAGTGTGTGTTATGTCAAATCAAATTCCTATAAAACATAAAACAAAGACACAAGGAAAAAAGGTGGCAAAATTTAAAATCATGGTGGTCAAAATCAAAAAAGAAGGATAAACAAAACCTCTACTGCAAATAATGTGATAGAAAAGGTAGCCATGAGACTCATCAATGTAGGACTCCATGGGATAAAATTGAAGCATATCGTAAGAAGAAAGATGTAAATTCAAAGAAATAGTCAAAAGAGTCAAACTCAACTCAATTCACTAGTGAATGTGTATTTTATAGTACAGATGATGAAGTAATGTCTTGATTAGTTCATCATTGTTTCATGTTTGGGTTCTTGATACTAGTGCCACTCAACACATGAATTTTTGAAAATACTTCTTTGAGGAGTATAACGAATAATGTTATGGATCAATATACCTCATAGATTGATCAAGTATGTAACCATAGGGAAGAGGTATAATTCAACTCAAGTGTCTAGGGCTTCTAGACTAGAAACTTGAGAATGTTCTCTACCTTCTTCAATTGAAACAAAACTTTATGTCCCTAGCACTCATAAGGAAAAAAGTTCATTCCATTCTATTAAATAATTATGATGTCACAATTAAGAGGAAAAGTGATAACATAGTCATCTTAATTGGATCTAAGTAAGGGAAACATATAAAACTAAAGGGTGAGCCATCAAATTCAAGGAATTATGCTCATATCGTGGAAAATGAAATGTCTCCAATCATGTTGTGGCATGCTCGATTCAGGCACACTCACTATAATAGCATTCATGTGTTATAAAAAATGGTGTTTTTGGCCTACATACATTACCCATGAAATTGGATGAGAAGTGTGAATCTTACATCTTGGTTAAACATGCAAGAGAACCATTTCTAAAGTCACAGTGGAAAGTAGACAAAAAGTTGCAGCTTATTCATTCAGACTTATGTTCTCTTCCAATCCTCTCTGTTGGTGGTCATAAGTACTTCATGATGTTCATTGATCACTACAACAGGATACCATGGATATAATTTATGAAAAATAAATCATAAACCTTCAATAGTTTGAAAATTTTCTAAATAATGATTGAAAATGAAGCACAAACTCACATCAAGACACTCAAGATAGATAATGGTGGTGAATTCACATCAAAGAAATTTAAATCTTATCTTGAGCAAAATGGGATCAAACACCATATCACAATTCCTCACACTCCATAACAAAATAGATTAGTTGAAAGAATGAACAGAACTATGATGAATATGGTTTGTGCAATGTTGTACTTCAAATGGGTAAATATGAACTTTTGGGCCAAAGTAGCTAAAATAACATTATATCTTCACAACAGATCACCACCAATAGCTCTTGAATCAAAGACTCTATATGAGATGTGGTATGGTCATCTCCCTTTAGTATGACAACTTTGAATTTTTGGATCCATTTGTTATACACTGATTCCAAAGGAAAAGAGAAATGAATTGGACCATAGGAGTTGAAAATGCATCCACTTAGGATAATTTGATTCCTCCAAGGCATACAGGCTATACGATGAGAAAGAGAAGAAGTTTTTTATCACAAGAGAATTTGTCTTTTGTGATATTGCAAAGGATAAAGATCATATTGATCGATAGTTAAGTCAACTGGATAAATATGAAAATTTTGATGTATGCAAATAGAGTGATTTTAATGTTCTAGACAATGAGTGGAGAACATAGAATTTGGAATCTATTGATTTTCAATTGTCTCTTATACATGAGATTGAAAATCCTCCTAAAGGAGAGAGTAAAACTTCATCAGATATTAAATAGGGGCCAACATAACTGAGGGCAGACAGTGAAGGAACTTTAGAGGATGAACCCAAAGCACCTATAGCATAGAATAATATGCCTAAGTGGGCGAATCAAACACTAAACGATGTGAGGTGTGATGAAGTTGGTAAAATAGGCACTCGAAGTGCACATGCAACCTCCTCTCAAACAGACAAGTCTATTGATGAAATTTAGGACATGATTAGAAAACTCACATTGGATGATTCTCAAGAGGAACTCAATGTTGTGTTTGATTCAAAACCAAAAACTTTAAAACAAGATAAGAAGCTTGACTATTGGAGAAAAACAATGAAAGATGAGGATAATTCACTGGTGAAAATGGGACTTAGAATCTGGTTGATCCACCATATGGTTGTAAACTGATTGGATGTAAGTGGGTCTATCACAACAAATACAAGGTATATGGCTCATTTTAAAATAAAAAATCAAGGCTTGTGTCAAAGGGGTATGCTCAAAAGGAATGAATTGACTACAATGAAACCTTTACACCTACATCAAAATGGACTACCATTCAAACCATGTTGGATCTGACATCTCACAAAAGATTAAAAGTTCACCAAATAGATGTCAAAACTATATTTTTAAATAGAGACCTCAAGGAAATTGTGTAAATGACACAACCTAATGGTTTATTAATAAAGGGACAAGAGCACAAGGTGTGAAAACTAGAAAAATTGTCATATGGTTTGAAACAAGTCCCTTAAGCATGGTGCAAAAAACTAGTTGAGCACCTCATAAAAATGAACTTAAAACTTTTTGAGATTGAAGATGCAACTTTTTTCATCAAAAATTTGACAAAATAGTGTATTTATGGTGGTGTATATTGATCATGTGCTCATCATAGGGAACAATAAATGGTACACTACAAAATTCAAATCAAAGTTGATGAAAAGTTTTGAAAGGATTGATTTGGGTTATCTTCATTACTATTTGGGTATTGAAGTAATTTAGAATCCAAAGTATTTATTCATCACTCATGAGAAATATGTTAGTGACATTATGAGAAAGTTCAGAATGGAAGATTGCAAGCCTCTCAGCACACCCATAGAATAGATTCTCAAATTGACATCTAAAGAATCAACAGATTTCGTTGATGCCACTAAATATAGATAACTCATTAGAAGTCTGATTTATGTGACTACCACTTGAATAGATATATCATTTGTAGTTGGTGTCCTCTCAAGATTCATACAACAACCTAGGGAAAGTCATTGGGTAGCAGCAAAAAGGGTCCATAGATATCTCAAAGGCACACAACATTTTCAGCTCAAATACTCCAAGGCATGAGACTTCAAATTGGTTAGGTATTCAGCTTCTGATATGCTAGTGATCATGAAGATGTAAAATCCACCTCAAGTTTTCTAATGATTCTAGGAACAAAAGTTGTCAGTTGGAAATCCAAGAAGTAATCAGTGCTAACAATTTATTTAGTAAAAGCAGAATATATGGATGTTTTAGAGGCAACTAAAGAGATCTTGTGGCTTAGAAGGTTTCTTTTAGATTTGGAGGAACAAAAGATATCATCAATACCTCTCATGGTTGATAACAGTTCTGCAAACCAAATGGCAATGAATCCAGTCTTTTATGACTGAACCAAGCATAGTAATTCTAATTTTCATCTGATTTGACATGATGTCAACTATGGTTGTGCCAAGTTACAACATTACTCAATAGCATAACCAGTAGACATCCTGAAAAAAGCACTTGGATGAGAAAAAATTGAAAATTTCAAAGGAATGCTTGGTCTGACGATAACCCCTATAGATTAAAGGGGGTGTAATATTATTATATATAATATTTCCTAATTCCTAGGAGTAGTTGAACATTTACTTTTGTCTTCTAGTGTGTAGATCAAGAGTCTCATAGGTAGTTGAATTGACTTTTTGTTAGGTGAAGTGATTAGTCATCTTTTGGCTTATAAAATGCATTTTTTGCTTCCATTTCAATTTGAATCATGAAATAGAATTTCAATGTCATTCCTACAACATTGTTTTTGGCCTATCATTCAAATCACCATCCCATAGAGATTGTTATTTGCTTGAACACTGACTTGGACTTATGTGCTTCTTACTAGAAAGGCATTTATAAGTTTAACATTCCTCTGCTAAAGGATTTTGACTGTAGAGAGGGTATTTGTTCCTATTGGAGTATTGACAAGTTTACCTCAATCTCCTCCTACACTATTGATATTATGGAATAGTGGTATGGAGACATGTAATAAGTTTAATAGAACCTATGGTCAATTTAAGACCAAGAGGAGGTGAAAGATCACTCATATTATCCATGAAAAATTGATATGATATGAAATTTCCATGTAGAATGATCTTGCTAAGGGCCTTCTTCTTGACAATATTTCCATTCGTAAGCATCAACTAATACATCACCAAATGTATGTTGTGAGAGGTGCTCAGGTTTGATATAGATTGAACTGATTCAAGCTAGGAGTAAAGGTTCCAAATTATTATTTATATTATTAAACATGAGGTAAAGCAGGAATAAGATCCTCTTGAATCATTACGGTTGTTTTGTTTCTAGTGATCTAGGTGAGATGAAGAAAAAAAATCTCATTCTACTCAAATATTTTTTTATATGATGGTTTGAATCCTCAAATTGAGGCTAACAAGGCCCTTTGTGCTAAATGTATTCTTAATAAATTTTTTAATGAGCATGTTACATTACTTGATAGTGAAATCTCCTTGGATGAGATAAAAGCTACAATTGAATCATT
Source organism: Torreya grandis (assembly GCA_037957365.1). Classification (NCBI taxonomy): domain Eukaryota; kingdom Viridiplantae; phylum Streptophyta; class Pinopsida; order Cupressales; family Taxaceae; genus Torreya; species Torreya grandis. The sequence goes on along the minus strand of JARHVA010000510.1, from coordinate 418,842 downwards.
GAAATATGATAAAACCCCAAGGATTGATGGGTTCCCTACTAAATTATACAAGGCAAATAAAGACTAGATTTCACTTGATTGTCTTGATATTAATAGGGAAGCCATTGAGGCTAGATCCCTGGGTTTTTAGATTAATAGAGGTATTTTCAAACTCATTCCCAAGGATGAGGATCTTACACAAGTTTTAAAATAGATGCTTGTCACCCTTTTGAATATCTCTTACAAATCCTAGCTAAGCTTATGGATATGAGAATATCCCCCTCTACTCCCCATTATTATTTATGATACTTAGACTGGATTTATTGAAGGCAAAATACATTTTGGAAAACCTTATCTCGAGCTATGAGGATATGTATTGGGATCAGGATTCTAGGCAATATATTGGTATGATCTTACCTGAATTTGAAAAAGTCTATGATAAAATCAAATGGCCATTTATCAATTTGATTTAAATTTTTTTTGTTTCCAAGATAGGTTTTTTAGAATGGTGAATGTCTTGTTTAAATATGCCTCTATTGTCATCAAAATTAATGGTGAGCTTTTTGGGTTTATCAAGCTTTAGAGATCCATTAGACAAGGTTGCCCACTGGCCCCCTCTTTATTTTTTTATGACTGAAGCCATGTGTTATATTTTGAGAATTATTATTATGGGTCCTCCAGTTAAGGGTATCTAATTACTCGATGACTCTGAATTGATTGATGTTATTTTTGCTAATGACACCACCTTGTTTACTATACTTGAGAAGGATAATTTTTAACAAGATTTTCTTAGGTTGGATATTTATTGCTCTACCCCTTGGGTCAAAGGTGGCCCTGCACAAGTCTTTTGTGATTGGTTGGGAGAAGAATCTGCCAAATTAGTTAGGGGAATTTGGTTGGGAATGAAAAGTTCCAAACTAGATGGTTAGATATTTAAGTATCCCTTTTTCCTTGTTGCTTTGTTTCAAATAGATGTGGGACTGGTTATATGTCAAGATTAACAAAAAGGTAGGAAAATGGCAATGTCATCTTCTTTCTCTTCTAGGAAGAATCCAAGTTTACCAAAAGGTGCTATCCTCCTACAATTTTTTTATGCCTCTTGTTGTCTCTTTAATAAATCTCAAATTAACCTCTCGCACACCATCATTAGGGACTTTATTTGGTTTGATGGTAAGGTAATAATAAAAGACACATCATGGTATGAAAGGTATGTTGATCACATAGGTACCTCAGGGGCCTCAAGTTGAAGGACTTGAGACTTTCAGGAATCACTCTTGTTGTAAAATGGATCATTAGATCTTTGAATAAGGATGAGCCATTGAAATTATTGATAAGGAATAATATTTTGAGAGGCTTCCCAAAAGGTAAGCCAAATCGGAAAGGTCTTCATATAATGGACCTTTTGGTTGGGTCCTTCTCTATCAAGGTTACGGGGTCTCCTATTTTATGTTTTATTTGGAAGGCTTGGGAAATGGTTAAACACTTGGTTGTTGCTCCTTAGATGTTCAATGGGCTAGGATCAAGGTGTTAGGGGTCTAAGTCTATATGGTGGAATTTTAATATCAACAAACAACCTCTTGTATTAACCAAGGAGTTCTCAGTCTTTTTTTGGTTTTCCAGAGGTCTGAAGAGCTTCAAGGACCTTTTCTCTCACAATGGTTGGGCTTCTTGGAATGAATTAAAACTAGGTTTCAAATTCCTACTTTACATAGAAGAACTTTCACTCTGGTTTATAAAGCTCTTCACTCGGTCAAAGTTATTTCTACATATGATGAGGAAGATGATTTTTGGGGCAACATTAAATGGATTAACTAATTGCCTATAATTGAATTTACCACTAAAATGTTGTATAATAGTCTTGATTTTTCCAAAAGCATTTACCTCAGTCTCAACTATCTTTGGCATGTTTATGACCCTTTGTATAGCTAGATGTTTGTATTTTGTTTGATTTGGGCTTATTGTCTTGAACCTAATAAGCCTTGTTTTATATGGATATTATTGTATAAAAAGCTTGTTGTTAGGTCTATGATTTAAAATTTTGGCTATGGTCTCCCCTATTGTTTGTTTTATGTTAAAGTGGAAACTATTGAGCATATTTTCTTTAATTGTCTTTTTATTGCTAATATTTGTAACTGTTGTCTTAAAATTTGGAGTATTGTCTTTGGTTGTGACATTCTATGGATCAACATTGCTTTTAGGTATATTTATTCTAAAAAGAAGGTCCATTATTTTTACATAAATTTTGGTTTATTTTTTCTACTGAAATCTTGTGGTATATTTGGAAGCAAAGGAATTTAGATTTTTTCCAATCTAAAGCTAGGGTGCTTAGTAAATTCAATGTTGAAGTTACCTCTAGACTTATTTCTGTGTAGATCTCTACACAGCTCAAGATTTCATAATTTGAGTTGGAGATGTTTTTGAAGACTGACATGTTAAATATTTCTTCCAAATATTTTTTAAACATTAGTGGGTATCTGAGAATGACTCCTCGCGATTGGAGATTTAGTCATGACATTGTTGTGGAAGTTCAAATGTCAGATTTTGAATGGGAAATCATGAAGTCTACCTATTTTGAGTAAGCAGAGGATCCTAATGTTGTTGGGGTTGGGTCTTCATATTCAAATATGAACAAGACTAAGGCTTAGCTTATTGCAAATAAAGATGTGCTTTCTGCCTTACAAGAATATAATTATAAGGGTCCATTTGTGAGGGGTGTCTAAGTCTACCTCTGAGTCCCTCTATGTCCCTGATATTATCATTTTGGAACCCATTGATCCTATTGTGGATGTGATTTTTTGGTGACTTGAAGTGATTCAGGCCTTAACCATAGTAAAATCATTAATGACTTTGTCAATGAGATGATTTTAAAGTTGGAAAAGGTGATCAACAAAGGTAACAAAAATGACATTGAGGGCCTGGTGGATGTTGTGAAGAATTATAATGTGTAGTTGCTTGGGAATATTAACTTCTTTCCCTCACCTGTTATCTCTGATTACCAAGGGCATGTTAATTTGGATAGCCTTCCAATACCTAATGTTTATGGCAGGACTGTGGGAGAGCCCCTTGTGGTTGATTTTGATTTAAATTAAGTTGGTGGTTGGTTGCCCTTGTTGAGGGTTGTTCTTTGGTTGTTCTCTCAGTGTTGTGTTTTTTTTTGTTATTGCTATTTCTTTTTGTTGGTACCACACGACTTTGGATTTTTTATAGTATTAGCATTTCCTGGTGACTAGGTTCTAGTTATTTTGGTTATTGGCCTTTTGGCTAGTTTGTTATGGTTTCATCTTCAGATGTATAGACTTCTATAAATATTCATACAATATGTATGTATGTATATGTTGAATCTTGAGGTGCCCTTAAATTTTCCAGATTCTTTATGATGTTCTGATACTCATTACATAGATTTTGGTCACCCTCATGTATTTTTTTTAATTTCATGTCTTAAATATGTAAATCTATTCTTTTTAGAGCATGGTAATTATTTTGAAAAATGAAATGGCGTTTGTAGTTGTAATAGTGCTTCCTCACATAGTGATCTTATCAAAATTAGAAATCCTTTGTAAAAAGACAATAGGAAGGAAATATTATTTTAATATGAGGGATGTATGAATAAAAAAATGAGTCATTAGTATTGAATTTTGCTTACGATCGATGATTAATTTTACGAAATTCTTTATCTTGATAGTATTGGATATCGTGAATGGATTTTAAACATTATTATTGGAATGCACCTAAACCTTGGTATTTACATGATCAAAGAAGGAAACCAATCAATTCCAAAAACATGATATCAATACAAAACTAAAAGAGATGCATCATGCATAATATTTTGTTGATTGCATTTATTACCACAATGATGGAGATATTGCTAAGAATCAAAGTCCAAAGCCAAAAATGAAAGAGGCCATAAATACACCTTATGAAAATACACCAACTTTGTATATTTCTCAAAAGTGTATAAAATATCTCTAAAGAAGAGCTGATTTGAAATGAGTAACCTTAATGTAGGGAAAGGTCTTTGAGACTTGAGTAACCTTAACAAAAAAGATTTCAATATACTAAGAGACATGTGAAGGCCCATGAAGGTTTAGTTAAATAGAATATAAATTATTGTGCATCAATCAAGGCCATCATTTAATGAATTATAAAAAGCAATGGAAACATATCTTGTATCATTTTCTTTAACTAGATAATAAGGGTTGGTCTCTCACCCATTTGATTGTATGAAAAAAGTGAGAATACAAAGCTTATATCAAGATGAAGAAGTTAAGAACAACCCAAAAATCAAAAGATATTCAATTACAATCAAGCACTAAGACCCAAAATATAAAACCCAAAAACTACTGCAAAACATCAATCAAAAAACATTAAAGAAAGTTTATAAAAAAAGTTTTACTTAATTTTTTATAAATCTATTAAACTTTAAAAAATTATAAAACATATTTCACTATATTTTATAGGCATTTCAATAATTTATTTAAAAAAAAAATTATATAAAATATTTATTATCACTTATTGTTATCCTTTCATTAAATTTAATCAAATATTTTTTTAATAAAATACCCACGCTTTAATCATTAATTCTTATATTATGTAATTTTTTTCATTTTATATTTTAAAAATAACAAATAATTAATATAATACATTAAAATAGTTATTAAATATAAAAAATAAAAAAATTATTTCTTAAATTGAATATATATATATATATCTTTTAAAATAAAACAGAATCAATAAAATTATATATATAAAACAATAAATTCGATTCAAACATTGAACTTTTTAATTGTTAAGGCGAATATTTGAGTAAGAATGTTTTTATTAAAGCAGGATAAACAGACCGCATCTTGACCAACCGCGCAAGGATCCCCTCCTCCATCCTCTTCAATTCTGACTAATGGTTAACATTTAACCATAGTTCCTGAAGCTGAGTCATATTGCCAACATCCTCTAAACTTAAGAATTCGTCCTCTTCAATCGACAAATCTAAATGCTCTGATATGAGCTTCCGCAAAGACCCCAGCTTTGATATTCCCTTTGGCATGCGTCTGCAGTCGATTTGTAGATACTGAAGACTCTTAAGATGTTTCAGACACTCTGGTGCCTCCTCGATATCTGTCCCTCTTAAATTTAAAACCTTGAGAAGTTTCATTTTCCCAACACAATGAGGCAATGTAGAGATCCGCGTCCCGCTCAAATCGAGAACGCGCAGTACCCTCATTCCGCTAAAGAAGCTTGCCGGAATGTTTGTAATCTTCTCATTGTCACACAATGATAGTGTGCGGAGAAGTGTGGGACAAACCGGACGGTTCCGTGAGATGGCACCGTCATCTATATCTTTCTTGCCCAATAGTATTCGGCACGTGCCACCACTTCTATCAATGGATTTCAAGGCCTCCTCAACATCAAAAAGCACATCTGTTTTCTCTGGATATAAGTATTGCCAAATCCAGCAACAAATCATGAATTTTGCAATAATATGTTCCCCTGTCCACTACTTCAAGCAGACACAGATTGGCAAGTTGATATAAACAATCCCAAGCCGCATTCCTCTGCTCCTCTCCTGAGGGGATGAACCCTTCCCCTACCCACAGATCTATCAGATACTCGCATTCTATCTCTTTATCCTCAGGAAAGAAAGAAAGATAAGCAAAACATGCTTTCAGACGTGCAGGCAAGGAGTTATAACTCAATTTGAGAATGTCCATGATAGGGTCATTTGGAATAGCTACCTGTTTCAGCTGACGGACTCCCATTTCTTGAGGAATGTGGTGTTTGCAAGAGATGCTGCTACCATTTTAATTGCGAGCGGCAATTTCCCACATTCCTTCACAATTTCACGACCCACCTCTTCCAGCTGCTGCGGCCGTCTATTTTCTTCAAAGTTTTGAAATGCATAAACACAAAACAGCTTCCAACTCTCTTCATCTGACAGATATTCCATCTTATAAATTTCAGCATTCATATTTACACAAACATCCATGCTTCTTGTGGTTACCACAATTTTGCATGATCTATTGTTTCCAGTTGGAAGGCCAAAGCTTGCTATCAAATTATCTTCTTTTGTGGCCCTCCCCACATCATCTAACACAACAAGACAACTTTTCCCCTCCAAGCTGTCATGAATAAACTCTGCAGCTCTCTGTTCACTTACTCCACTATCCTTAATTTGCCCACTTAAACCTAAGTGAGAGGCTATGTCATATTGCAACCTAGAAACAGAATAGAACTGAGAAACTGAAAGCCATATAGATGTCTCATACCTTTCTTTTGTGGAGTTGAAGACATGCTGAAGAAGATATGTCTTGCCCATTCCCCCCATTCCAACCACGGCAATAATTGGATGAGCAGGGTTGTCCAACAAGCTTACAATGCTTTCAACCTTGGACTCTATTCCCACAGGGTGTGAATCGGTAGGCAAGAGACTAGATCTCTTAAATTGTTCTCTATGCGATGTACTTGACGATGTTGGCTCTTCTACAGTAGACACCAGAGCATGAGATATCCTCAGCTGATTTCCCTCTTCAACAATGGAGCTCATTTTAGCTTTGACATTTTTAATTCGTCGGCCCATTTTATGGCGAAGAATCAATTGATTACAACTCAAAGTGCATGACTGGGTAATATTACCATACATAGATTCGACAGCACATTCTTCAAGTATGTCCTCAGCTTGCCAGGCGATGTCCCGAACGCTCTGCAACCATTTTTTCACAGACTCCTGTGCAGTGTGCTGTTCATCAGCTTCAGTCAAAAAACAATTTATTTGCTCGATTCTATTCTTCAACAATTCAGTCTTGTGTGAAGTTCACCAGTAGAGACTCCTCATTAGCTACTTGTTGAACGCCCATCTCGCAGACCTTTCCAACAACAGCTTCCGCCAATGCAGATGCCATTTTTTAAATTTTGTGAAGCGAAACTGAACTTCACAAGCTGAAGGCAACTCAGAGAAAATAGAGCAGCTGAAGGCAGTTCAAACTTGAAAAGCAACTTGGGTACAATTTGAGTATAAGAGTAGTGTTAGCGTCAAATTCTCTTCCAAAAGGCGCAGTCCAACTCCAAACTAACTGCCTGTTTATCTAAGCTAACTAATCCATAAGCAGTTCCTTTGTTTTCACCGCCTTCATGCAAATAAGGATGGTTAAACAGCAGTTGAACTCTGTTTTTTCCATCTCTTTCACCGCTTCTCTTTGCTGCGGTTGATTAGCTTTTGTAACCTTTATTAAGGCTAAGGCTTTTTTCAATTATTATTAAGGAAATACAATAGAATCTGCAATTTCTTTCCTGCTATGTTTTTTTTGTACTCTGTTTTTCTTGCTGCTCTGTTTTTTTTGTCTGGTTGATCTATGCAGTTGTAGCTGCAAATTTCACATGGTATCAGACCCTGGTTGCTAGAAAGAAAAAGTATAGTATTTTTTTGTTGCAGATATAGAAGATCAGAGCTGAAAAATGGAATGTTCACCCTTTGCCATTCTCACACCATACAACTATTTTGATTGGAAGCCAAAGATTCTACTTCAGCGCAGAAGTAGAGGCCTCTATCGAATAGTTATGAATACAGAGGTTGAACCCAATCTAGCAGTTGAAAAATCTAAATACTTCAACCGCATGGATGAAGCATTTGGTTTGCTATGCTTATCCATCTCTCCAGAATTGTTGTTTCATGTTGAAGCATGTACAACTCCAAACCAAGTTTGGAATACATTGGAGACTCTTTTTGGAAAGCAAGATGAAATGCGGGGTCATATCCTTGAAAATGAGCTCAACTCATTAGATCCAAGGATTTTTGATAATATTCAAGATTTCTTCACAAAGTTCAAGGCCTTATTGCTTCAGCTCAAAGGATCTGGTATTGACAAATCCAAGGAAGAAAGCAAATTAATCCTTGCTATTCTATCAAAGTTGGGTCCAAAATATACAGTATTTGTCTCTGCTTTCCACACAGTTAGGCTCACAACAAGGGCAACTTGGAAGATGCCCACACTGGATACCTTCATTGCGTCTCTAGTACATGAGCAGGATAAGCTTATAAAGATGGGCACATTGAAGAATTCCAAAGCTCATGCACTTGTTGTGCATGCAAGTGGGAAGAACAATTCCAAATCCAACCAGCAATTCAAAGGCAAAGGGAAAAAGGATTCATATCCAAGAAAGGAAGGCAATCCCAAACCTCCAGATGGATCTACTGGCTCAAAAGAAAAGAAGGACAAAAAGGGCCAATCAAAGTGCAGCTATTGCAACCGTGGGTACCATCCAGAATCATCATGCATGAAGAAGACCATTGATCTCATGGCTCAGACACTTCAACAACATAATCTTGGTAGCCTTATCCCTGAGAGTGCCAAGAAAAAGTAGGAAGAAAAAGCACCTGAAACAAGAGACAATGCTCATGCATTGATTGCTATTCATTCTTCTTTAGATGCATGGATCATAGACTCTGGAACTTCACACCACATGGCAGCCACAAAAAGATGCTCTTTCTTCTTTGAAACCATATTTTGGTTCTCCTATTCTCATGGGAGACAGTTCTCCTGTAGAGGCAATTGGAATAGGGAGGGTAGAGGTTGGAATTGGAAGTTTTGAGAATGTCTTACATATTCCAAAGCTTTCTGTTAATCTTCTTTCCGTGTATCAAATGACACATACAGGAACCGGTAGGAGAGTTGAATTCACCCCTGATTCGGTGACCATATTTGACATGCAAGACAACTCCAAAATTGTTGTTGGTAAGGCAAATCATCAATCTCATCTGTACACTTTGTCTAATTTTGTTGCTAAATCAGATTCTACTTTACTTCTAACACATTCAAATGATGAAAGTAGAATTTGGCATGAAAGATTTGGTCATTTAAAATTTAGATACATGCAACAACTTAACAAATAGGGAATGGTTAAAGGCTTGTCAGCCATAGACTTTTCTAATAGAACTTGTGAAGGATGTGCTCTTGGAAAGCATCCACAAGAAAAGTTTCCAAAGGGAAATGCATGGAGAGCCTCTTCTCCTTTAGAGCTTGTTCACAGTGATCTTATGGGTCCATTTCTTGAACCTTCCATGAGCAAAACCAGATATGTGCTAACATTCATTGATAATTGCACAAGATACACATGGGTGTATTTTCTCAAATTCAAATCTGAGGTGTTTGAGAATCTCAAGATTTTCAAAGCCCATGCAGAGAAGTAGTATGGGAGAATTATCAAGATCCTCCGCATAGATAATGGAGGGGAGTATGTCAACAATGATGTCCAACATCTTTGTGATGAAGCAGGAATACAATTGCAGAACACAGTTCCATACACTCCACAGCAAAATGGGGTAGCTGAGAGGAAGAATCAATCTTTGAAAGAGATGGCCAGCTGCATGTTGCATGCTAGGTCCCTTCCCTCCAAATTGTGGGCTGAAGCAATCAACTGTGCTTCGTACATACAAAATAGATCTTTTCACAAATCTGTCACATGACAAACACCTTTTGAAGCATGGAGAGGCATGCAACCAGAAGTCACACATTTCCACATCTTTGGATCCCATGCTTGGGCACGCATTCCTGCAAATAAGTGGAAGGATTTGGAGCCTCAAAGCAAAGAATGCATCTTTGTTCGATATCCAGATGGTGTAAAGGGATACAAACTACTAGATCTTTCCACATAAACACTCTTCATTGAAAGGAGTGTCTACTTTGATGAAAGTCTTCCACATGCATCTCAGGTACAACATGCCACCACCTCTATGCTTCCTCATCTTACAAATCTCAGAGATACATGCAATCATTCTGATCTTATTTCAGATATTTCTGAATCTGATTCAGAGGAACATGAGCATGCATATGCTGATCCACAACCAATCCTTGATTTGGATTCTAGTGACGATTCAGTATCCCATGTGGAAAATCAAAGAACAAGGAGCTTAGCTGATATATATGAAGTCCCTCATGTACTCTCAGCTACAGAGCCCATCATGCCGATGCATGCCTATGTAGTTCTAGCATCTGACCCTTAGACTTACGCAGAAGCTACAGGGAATCCTCTTTGGGAAGTAGCCATGGATGAGGAGTACAACTCCCTCATTGCAAACCAAACTTGGGATTTGGTTCCACTTCCTTCCACTCGCAAGCTTGTTAGATGTAAATGGGTCTATAGGACAAAGAAATTAGCAGATGGACATGTAAGCAGATACAAAGCACGGTTGGTCGCCAAAGGTTTTCAACAAGTTCATGGCATTGACTATGATGAGACTTTTGCTCCAGTGGCAAAAATGGACTCCATTCGATTAGCTCTTGCCATTGCAACATCAAGAAGGTGGGAGGTTCATCACATGGATGTGAAGAATGCATTTCTTCACGGTGATCTCAAGGAGGAAATCTACATGGAGCAGGCACAATGGTATATACAAAATTCCTCATTGGTATGTAGACTCAAGAAGTCACTCTATGGCCTCAAGCAGGCACCTAGAGCTTGGTATGCTAAAATGGATTCTTATCTTCTGTCTCAAAATTTCATACGATGCAAATCTGATCCAAATGTTTATATGCTAAGAACCTCTGATTCTTTGTTGCTCATAGTACTCTATGTAGATGATCTACTAATAACATGTGATTCACCCACTGCCATTGCAGCAATTAAAACTATTTTGCATGATAGATTTTCTATGACAGACATGGGTCTCCTACATTTTTTTCTTGGCCTTGAAATCAGCCATAATCAATCAAGAATCACAGTTGCTCAATCTAAGTATGCACGAGATCTCTTGGTTCAGTTTCACATGACTGACTGCAAGTCAGTTGTCACACCTTTCCTATCAGGGGTCAAGCTTGAAGATGGCAAGGATACACCATTGGTTGATTTCACACACCACCGTCAACTTGTGGGGAGTCTTCTTTATCTCACTCACACTCATCCAGATGTCTCATATGCAGTGGGGGTTGTTTCTAGATACATGCAAGAGCCGCATCAGCTACATTGGAAGGCTACCAAGCGTATACTTCGCTATGTCTAGGGAACCATTTGCTATGGGATTCATTATTCAGCAAGTTGTGTTTTGGATCTCATTGGCTACACTGATTTTGATTGGGCTGGTGATAACATTGATCGCAAGTCCACTTCAGGATATGTTCTTAGTTTGGGATCAGGGCCCATTTGTTGGTCAAGTAAGAAGCAATCTACCATTGCTTTATCATCAACAGAGGCTAAATATAGAGGTGCAGTCAACGTTACCATTCAAGTCATTTCGCTGCAACACTTCCTAACTGAGCTTGGTATCCTCTTTCATCATTTGACTATCATTTGGTGTGACAATCAAAGTACACTGAAGGTTTGTAAAGATCCCATACAACGGCAATGGACCAAACACATCGAGATCCACATGCACTTCATCCGCAAATTGATATATGATGGAGTCATCGACTTGCAGTACTGTGCCACTTCTGAACAGATTGCTGACATCTTCACGAAGACATTCACTGAGAAAAAGTTTCATTTTCTATGAGACCTTCTTGGTGTGAAGAACACTGCAACACAATAGCTGCCATGCGCAGTTAGTGTCTCTTTTGAGGGGGGTTTTGTTCCCATAGGGTTTTCCCTCTTTCCTCTTTTTTTTCCTTAATTAGCTTAAGGTGGGGGGGGCGGGGGGGGTCTTAGTGTCAAATTCTCTTCCAACAGGTGTAGTCCAATGCCAAACTAACTCCCTGTTTATCTAAGCTAACTAATGCATAAGCAGTTCCTTTGTTTTCACCGCCTTCATGCAAATAAGGATGGTTAAACAGCAGTTGAACTCTACTTTTTCCAACTCTTTCACTGCTTCTCTTTGTTGTGGTTGATTAGCTTTTGTAACCTTTATTAAGGCTAAGGCTTTTTTCAATTATTATTAAGGAAATACAATAGAATCTACAATTTCTTTCCTGCTCTGTTTTTTTGTACTCTGTTTTTCTTGCTGCTCTATTTTTTTGTCTGGTTGATCTATGCAGTTGTAGCTGCAAATTTCACAAGTAGCATATATAACATGTTGCTATTATTTACTTGCAAATGTGAAGAAGAATAAGAATAAAAGAATAAGAATAATGTGGACTAGTTGGGAAACCAAAAGATAAAGAGAATACAATGTGGAAATATGGCACCGAAAGGCAAAAGCATGGATGAAGGAAGGAGTGGTTTCCTAAAATATGATTCTAACAGTGAAATAAATTCACCCCGTGTGATCTCTGGTTAAAATAATACAGATATTCAGAGCTTCACATTTATCTTTATGTACTGTAAAGCCAATGGGCATGTATACCTATGTGAAAGACGGACGATTTATTTGGACATGAACGGTAAACATGTAAAGCAGCTGTAATAGTCAAATAATAAAAACAAAAGCTGAAGAAATTATACATTTCTTTAGAGAAAAAAGTGGCTGAAATAGTAACAGAATAATTTGGACATGAACACTAAACAAATAAAGTACTTTAAAAAGTAAAAGAATAAAGCAAAAGTTTTAAAAAAATATTATATATTCCCAATTAAGGTGGCCCACCATGGTTTAAACAACGAAGGCTTTTAAAGCGCAGAGATTTTCTTGGATTAGAAGGAAAAGATGATAAACAAGATGAGCCTCCATCCAGGGCACTAAAGGTGTTCTATTTGTTACTTTTGAGCACACCATGTCTGTTTACATTGGAGAAGGGCGTTATTGAAAAGGATAAGACTAGTAAGAGCATGGCAAAAGAGGAGGAATATTGCCAATGAAAGGTGATGAAGTTGTATTTATAAGTTAAATAATAATTTTATAGAAAAAGAAATTGAAATAGTTAATATGTATTGTCAATTAATTGATTAATGGTTAAAAAGAAAAAATAAAAAATATTGTTAATCGATTTTTAAATCGTATTAAAAATAAATATTAGTAAGTTTATAATATCTAAAAGAAAGTTTAAATTAGAAAATCATTTTCAAAAAAAACTTAAAAAAAATATTCATTGTATTAATTCAACCATTTATCATATATTAATGATATTCGAGAGGTCATGAGACTCTTCTTTTGGAAAACAGGTCACATATCATTGCAGGTCATGAAATTGTGAAATGCAATAGAAGGATTCATTCCTTACATTTCTCCATAGTCTCAAATGAATAGTCAATGCATTAACCTAGAAGATCAACCAAAGGTTCCCCTTCTTCAAGGGAAAGGTGGATGTCAATCATGAAAATCTCAGGCTTAATGACAGAACCTATATAGATATCAACAAAGCTCTCAATAGATATAGGATTACCCTATTCAAATCATTTATGGGCTAGGATAATTTCTTGATCAAGTTTCGTGTAGTCTACTTCATGTAGTTTACTTCAGAAAACTTCTACTACTAGAGTACTATGGGAAAGTGTGTTAGGAAAGGTCAAAAATATTTTATGACCAATTTGGTGATCGGAAGTGAGACAATCCTTATGAAAATAATTTTTTAGTTTTTTGTATTCCTTTTGCTCATTGAACATGTATGTGTCGTGCATTGAGTTGCATGAAGTAACATTAGAAAAAGTCATATTTGACATCATATTCCTTGATAAATGGATTCATCGTGCCAATGGAGGTCTTTGTCACTTTCGACCTAGAGGGGGCCTTATGCTTGGAGGGAAAGGCATATCTACAAAGATATCACCAAAGATCAAACATATGGAATACGCACTAGTGGCAAGTAAAAAGACCTTCTTGATTGCCTTAGGGCGATGCAAAATGGTTAGGAGGGTAAAATCCTACCTATACTTTATCAGATCAAAATTATCATAATTTAAAAGGCAAGGGTCATCGGATGATTCTATAGTGAAAATGGTCAAAACTTCATCTTTGTGTTTAGTATTGTTTCAATCTTCAATGCCCATGGGTCGGGGTCAACCTCCATGACACAAGTTTTATCTTCATGTTCAAACTAAACTACTCAAAAGGTAGTAAAAGTGACAACTTGGTAGAAATTTTCCAGGCTCAACCAAATATATGTTATATGATAAATCAAGGTTGACACACAAAAATCCACCTTGATCATTTTGGGCTCAAACTTGACCTAAATCTTAGTATTGATTGATAATATTATGTTATTGTTGAATCCCACAAAGTTTTAAATACCCACATATGGGCATGATGTTCCATAAAAAATTGCATTGCTTGATACCATGTGTGTTGATGGAGGTATCCATATAAAGAAGAAAATGAGATTATTGTTAGACAATATTGGATTCAGAGAGCTTAGATGGGTCAAATCTCAATAGGGGTCTACTAATAGGAGTGTGAGACACAAATATGACTTGGGGTTCACTCTATATAGTGAAGCCTCCTCATGAAAAAAAAGATCATTGAATGTGAATATTATTAAATAAGGACTAAGGCATAAAAGTTCCCAAAGGGAGATCCCATTAAAGAGGGATTAAATATCATCTAAGACAAAGTAGGGTCAAAGCCTCACATATGGCGGGATGTTTCAATAAAATTCAATTCCAACTTTGGGGCCAGTTTCCTTTGAGGCTTGACAAGAAGAATCAATGCTAATTGCATCTCTTGGGGATTGGTGACATGACCTGAGTATGTGGTGACAAATTACTCATAGCTTGATTTATCATCTATCTCTATAAGAGTGACAAGTTTTTGGTCTTTATATTTTATTCATCATTAAATGAATTACACCTGAAAAAAATAGAAGTAGAAGAATGCAAAGATTGGGAATGAGAATGTTTTGTCTTACTCTTACTTTTATTCTTATTCATTTTCATCTTTTCCTTTTCCTTATTCCCATTCTTTTTGTGATAAAAAACCCTGGGCTTCAATATCACAAGACATGTCTTTAGCCCTTTTCACCTTCTTTTGTCCATCCATATCATACAATTCTAGGTGGAATGGCCCTCCATTTTTTGGAAGTTATAATTTTTGAGAGATTCAAACTTCTACTTAGGATTTGAATAATTTTTAATAAATTATATATTTCATTGTTCAACAAAGACAAAATTCAAATAAAAATAACTCACAACTAGAATGACATACTTAGTACAAAAAACTCGGACCATTTCACTCTTTTTATTGATTTTTTTTGTTGTTTCTTCTTCTTCGTCTTCTCATTCTCCTTAATAAAATTGATCCAATACAATATATTTATAACATTACATGTGCACATATTTTTTCATAAAAATAGATTATTATAATTATTAAAAAAATAAAAATAAAAACTACTTATATTAAAATAAAGTAATTTGATATAATCATTGCATAAATTTATTTTACTAAAATAATTTAAAAATACATTCATTTGATCTAAATTTATTGTAAAATATTTTACTTCTATAAATAAAAGAGTCACTAAATTTTTATTCTTGAAAATTTTATATAAATAATCATAACATAAAAACCCATACTCTAATGTAAATTACACCTTTCAACATAATTAAATAATAATAAATTACATCATATAAATATTACTAACTATAATCCCATGTAAATTGGTGGCTTTGATTTTTGTCCAATCTTGCTCACCTTCCTTTAACCTCTCCCGTAATTCTTGTGTCCCCGTCCCCCAAATAATATAATTATTTGGCACTTATAAGGGGCTCACAACTTAAAAAATAAAGGGCTCACATTCATGAGAGAAGTGCATTAAGACACTTTGTATGATGTTATATTAGGTTTATGGGGTGTGATTGCTCGGAATTGGAACATTGGAAGATACGCGAGGATTTCCTCTATAGCTGAAAACTGCCACGTATGACACACGAGTTAGACTTCTACCACCATGCATGACATGCCAATTATAGACTGTTAACCCCACGCCCATAAAAAAATGTCGACAAAATAAATTTTAGGATACATGGTCAACATGGACGTATTACGCTTACACATTGCCACAAAGTAATGAGTGAAAATATATAGAGAAGTGGTGAAGCAAGTGTATTATTCCGTGTGATCTCTCTAGTTGATCACAACCATTTATCAGAGGTGCACAGTTGGAGATAGAAAGTATGTGGCGTTGCTCTAGATTAATGATAGTCATAGATCTATAAGGTATGACTTTAGCCATCTATCACCGATTTGGAGGGGAAGGATGGAAAATTGTAATGTAGTAGAAAATTAATATGAATTATTGATCGATTAGATGTAATTACAATTTTTCATCAGAGATGTGGAGATCTTCACGAAATTTATTTTAGTAATGGTGAAAGAATAATTTTCATTGATATTCAAAGTGCAATCTATATCATCCATCATTAAGGTAGAGGTGCACACAAAAATATTTTAAGCAATGGTGAAGTTCTATCCAATATCGATCTATAAGATAAGATCTAGGTCATTCATCACTCGATCGAATGTCTCAAATTAAATATGTAAGACAACCTCGAACAAATGTTAAGTATAGATCTCTCATGATTAAATCACAATGGTTAATCAGTACTTCAAAGGTGCAAGTTGATAGTTCATAAAGTAATTATGAATCAATGACAACTATTGATTTAGAAGATCAAATATGGACCATCAAGATATTATGGAAAATGTTTTGTTAAATATTTTAAAATTTTAATGTAAGGTCGTGCGTAGGGATTTGTTGACGTGGAAATAGTTATTTCCAATAATATTTGATTGAGAGTTGGGTCTGATGGTGAAGCTTAATGGTGGGGCTTGAGTGATCTGCTAGCCTCTACACAGGATCAATACTCATTGATCTCTAAAGGATCAGCTACCTTTATATTTATATAATAAAGAGGAGTAAGTAATAGTAGTCTTGACATAGATGACTTATTCTATCAATGATATCACTAACCCCTTTGTATTAAAAAAATAAAATAAAATAATTGAGAATTCAGTTTTACCCTTTTTATTGCTTTGAAAACATATTTAGACAACTATACAATGATACCTATTTTGGAGAAAATCAATCCCATATAAACGAAATGTTTATGTCTAATGCCATTTTTAAAATTTTGTAAAATGAAAGTGAACTTCACAAGCTAAAAGCAATCACGGGAGAAATTGAAGGCAATTCAAACTCGAAAAACTTGGATACAATGTGAGTATTATAGTAGTATATATAACATGTTGATATTCTTTACTTGTAAATGTGAAAAAGAATAAGTATAATGTGAATTACTTGGGAAACCAAGACATAAGAGAATACAATGCAGAAATAAAGCACTGAAAAGCAAAAGCGTGGATGACGTAATATTTTCATAAAATAAAATTCTAACAGCAAAGATAACAATGATATAAATTCAATTCATTACTGTTTGTATGATCTCTCGTCAAAATAATACAAATATTAAGAGCTTCACATTTATCTATATAAAGCTAATGGACATGCATTTATTTGGACATGAACAGTAAATATTTAAAGCAACTGTCATAGTAAAAGAATAAAAACAAAAGTTAAAGAAATTATACATTCGCAATACAAATGACCTATAATGTTTGGGTACAGATTATACATTTCTTTAAAGAAAAAAGTTGTTAAAATAGTAAGAGAATAATTTGGACATGAACACTAATCAAATAAAGTACTTTAAATAGTAAAACTTAGAAAAAATATATATTCCAGCAATGAAGGCTTTTAAAGCGCAAGATTTTCTTGGATTACAAGGAAAAGATGAGAAACAAAATGAGCCTCCATCAAGGTCACTAAAGGTGCTCTATTTGTTACTTTTGAGCACACCATGTCTATTTACATTGGAGAAAGGCATGATTGAAAAGGATAAGACTAGTAAGAGCATAACAAAAGAGGAGGAATATTTTCAAACAAAAGTAATGAAATTGTATTTATAAGTTAAATAATAATTTTATTGAAAAATATTTTAATATAATTAATTTTGAATAGTTAATATGTATGTTAATTAATTGAGTAATGGTTAAAGAAAATAAATAAGAAGTATTGTGAATGGAATTTTAAATTGTATTAAAAATAAATATTAATATGTTTATAATATATATAAGAAAGTTTAATCTAAGAATTTAAAAAAATAAAAAATAAATTAATAAAACAATATTCATTGTATTAATTTAATTGTTTATTATATATTAACGAGACTTGAGGGGTTATGAGACTCTTGTTTTAGCGAATGGGTCACATACCGTTTTGGGTCATGATATTTTGAATTACAATAAAGGGATTCATTCCTTACATTTCTACATATTCCCAACTGAATAAATCGGTGTATTAGCAAAGAAGATCGATTAAAGGTTCCTTTTTTAAGGGAATGCGGATGTCAATCATGAAAATCTTGGGCTTAATGGCAAAACCTATATGGATCTCAACAAAGTTATCAATAGTCACATGATTACCATATTCAAATCATTTGTGGTTTAGAGGAAGTTCTTGGTTAAGTTTCTCACAATCTACTTTTAAAAAAAACTACTAGTAGGATACTATGGGGAAGCATGCCATTACCACAATGATACCTTCACACACAAAAGACTCATAAATAACTTATTATAATGAAGAAATCCCTTCACACATCTCCTTGCCAAATGCACTCCAAGAATGTCAATAAATAGGAGAGAGAGAGGGGTTGCCATAATGTGAATAAAACACAATGTGCACATCCCATGTGCAAACCATTAAGCCCTTACTCATAAATTAACCCAAACAAAGTTTAACTTAGGTGAATGCACCAACACCCTCCCTTAAGTGATAGTTAGGGAGAGAGAACAAATAAATATGGGTCCCAGCTACAAAGCCTATTGAAGTACTTGTGTAGCAATGTACAATTAAATACTAAGTATCCCTATGGTAACTAATCCATCTTGCCAAAATACATGGATGTTGAGTTGTTATAGGTGTCAAGTCAAATAGGAATTGGTACTCTTATGTGGCTCACTCAATGGAAAACATTGATAAAAAACCCTCAACAAAAGTGGAGAGAGAACTTATGTTACATGGTGTCCCAAGAAGCATGACTCAAAGACTCAACACAATGTTGAAGTAAGTACACTAGATGGAATGAAAGCCATCAAATAGAAATGTTCTTGGTGGACTCAAAAGTCATAAAGGAACTCTAATTTGCATGAGTGGTTTGGATCCACTATTTGATCATAAAAAATAGCTGACACTATATTCACCATAATAGATATTATGCAAAGAGACTGTCAAAGGTGTCGAAAGTGCAAAAAATTCACCAAATTGAATTTGATCTAGTATTAGAAAATGTTGTGTGTAAGGGTTTAGTAAGGAACATGATAACTAAAGAAGTAGATCTGCACCACACCCGCCATATTGTTGATTAGGTGGAGTGATGTAATTTTTTTTGTATGAGTGGATTGAATCTACTATTCAAACATTGACAAGTTAACACTATATGCACCATAATAGTTTCATAGCACACTAAAAAAGATCGTCAAACCATCAAAAAAGATAAGCCGACATTAAGATTCACCAAAATAGCTAAACTTCAATTTATAGGAGACTATCAGTTGTCAAAAAAGGGGTGTCATAAATATAGATAAAATATATTTCAATAAGATGGCCTTGGTGGTGATGGGAGAGTCAAGCAACTAAAATAGTAAAAAGGTGCCTAGTATAGAGCACACACACATGAAAGTAGACAAGGTTGAATAAAAAAATCCCCCATGGCACTTTATAACTTAGTACGAGTACAAAATAATACCAAAAATAACAAACATTAATGATGCAAGAAACTATAGAATGATGTTGATCTATAGAAGATGCCTCAAGAATCAAGAGATTTGGTCCTAAAATAAGGGAGTAGTGCAAGGACAAGGAAGTTGAACAATGGAGGAACCATGCTAGTAAAATCCTTGTAAATAATTTTGACACTACTATAAGTGATCTTGAATCTATTCCAAATGAATATGGATGGTGGATGATAATACATGCATACATGGTTGGTCATGGCTAAAAAATGTAATCTTAGGTTTCTCAGGCCTAAGTAGAGGTGCAACAGAGCTCATATGTATCTCACTATCCTCACAAAGAGTGGAATGAACAAAAAACTAGAGCTCTATCATCAAATGACCCCAATTAAATGATTTACCAAAAACCATTTACAAAATACAATGTGGGCCCTCAAGAGACACAGTGGATGGACAAAAACATAAGTGGCATAAAAAACATACTAAAAAAATTGGGACATCAGGCTTTACTGAAAATACATTTTCAAGTGTAAAAATACAATGAGAACAAGTGTAATAAAGTGTGTTTATGAGGGGATCTGACCACCTTTAAAATTGGACCTCACCCTATGGTCTTCCACACTTAAAAGAACTAAACAAGGGGGAAGGGGGGAACGGTTGGAGTCTGGGGGTAGTAGCCTCTAGTAGGGTCAAAGGGCAGTGCCCCTAAAGGGGTCCAGGGGTATAACCCTTAGCATTTGTGGTACAAGTTGGGGTTGAGGGGTAGTGCCCCCGATGTAAAACATAAAATGAAGCTTGTGTGGTGTTTGTAATGGCTAAAAAAACACCCAATTTTTCCTTAAAACTCCCCCCATAATGGATGTTGATTACCACCAAAAATACAACTATGAGTACAATACTGTGGTTCAAGAGGGTACATTGAGCAATAAAAATCAACCTCTAAAAATGAAGATGAAAATAAGAATCATGTTTGGTTTACCCATAAAGAGATATGACCTACTACTAGACCAGACCTCACCCTCTATCTTCAACTAACAAGATAGAAAGCAAGCAAAAGATAGTAAATGTACCCCTTTTTTTTAATCCCTCACTTTAAAATTTTGTCCCACTTTAAATAATCACCCCACTAAGTGATGTCTACCACCTTAATAATGAAAGGGCCTTCCCCACAAATAATTTGCTCACTTGAAAAGTTAAACCCCATCATATGTCCACTACTTCAAAAAAACATCCCACGTTATAGAGCAAGATTTAACAAAATAAACCACATATAGCCAACTCAACTATTTAAATCCTCGAGCCAATATACATGGTGAAAATTTATTTTGACTTAAAAAAAAGAAACAATGCACTTGATGCAAAGTCTGATAAGACCGTACATGACATCTTGGATCAGATTTCATAAATGGAAACTGTAATAATGTATGACCAACACAATGTAGAATATCTAGATCCATTGAAAACTAGCCAATGATGTCAAAACTTTGAGCCATTGACATAATATCAATACTGGAAACAACCCCATGAGAAGGGTAGAACCTTAGAATTGTACAAAATGCACCTAGAAGTCTCCAAGCCGAGTTGATGTCCTTTCAAAGTTAATGACTATCATGTGGAATGTGCTTGCAAATACAACAAGAAATCTAGTGTCGACTACCTCTATGAGGTTGTGTGTGGAAAATTCCTCGACATGCTCTTTAAAGACAATTTTTTTGATGGTGTAGATTCCATTGAGGCTAGGTAACTAGATATGGTTGTTCTTAGCTGCAGAGGGAAGCTCACCTATGAAAAAAATAGAGGTGTTAATGCCTCATCTTATGTAAAATGAATTCTTATTTTTCTATATATAAATTGATTAAATTAATACAAAAATGAGACCAATTTAAATAGAACATACCTAAATATGATTCAATGCCAATACAGAACACCCTCAAAACTATCAATACAAAACATTATTGAAAAGATTGGTTTGTAAGGCTATGGGGATCATGTAAAAAAACATTCAAGCTTTGATCTTGATAAACAATGGCATATATATATGTATGAGCAACAAATACTAAACATGTCTTGCACAAAGAAAGACAAATCACTGAGCAATGTTTTCCATGTCCTACTCTGATACCATATTGGAGTGATAAACACTCTCAACTAGGATTAAATAGGCATGCCATTACCACAGTGATAAATTCCACATACATAAAATATGTGTTTCTCATAAACAACTTATTACAATGAAGAAGATCTATCCACACATTTCCTTCCCAACTGCACTCCAAGAGTGTCAATAAATAGGAGAGAAAAAGAGGTTGTGATAGTGGGAATGGAAACATAATGTGCACACCAAAGGTGGGGTAGAAATCCTAAAATGGAAATGTTAACATAATGTGCACACCCCAAGTGCAGAGGTCATTAAGCCTTTAATTAGAAATTAACATAAACAGAGCTTAACCTAGGTGAACACATCAACAAGAAGTGTGTTAGGAAAGGTAAAAAATATTTTAAGCCTAATTTGGTGACTAGAAGTGAGACAATCTTATTGGAATAAGTTAAATTTTGTTTAGGCTAAGTTTGATTAAGGGCTTAATAGTTTTAAAATGGTGGCACATGGGATGTGCACACTATGTCGACATTCCCACTTTAAGATGTCTACTCCACATGGTATGTGAACAATGTTGTCATTTCCACTTTGGGATACCTTTCCACTATGGCAACCTCTCTCACTCTCTTATTCATTAACACTCTTGGAATGTATTTGATGAAGGGAGAAGTTGAGAGATTTTCAACATTGTGATAGCTCCTTGAGAGCAATAAATAAAGTGTGTTTATTCTTTACCTCCTTGATTGCCTTGGGGTGATGTAAAATGGTTAGGAGGGTAAAGTAATGCCTATACTTAACCAGATTAAAATTATCACAAATTTTAAGGCAAGGTTCATTAGATGATTCTATAGTGAAAATGGCCAAAACTTCATCTTTGTGTTTAGTGTTGTTTATCTTCAATGCCCATGGGTCAGGGTCAACCTCCATGACTCGAGTCTCATCTTTGTGCTCAAACTGAACTATTTGAATGGTAGCAAAAGTGACAACTTGGTGGAAATTTTCTAGGCTCAACCAAGGATATGTTATATGACAAATCAAGGTTTAACACACAAAAATCCACCTTGATCATTTTGGCCAAATTTGACCTAAATCTTGGCAGCGATTGATACTATTGTGTTATTATTGAATCTCACAAATTTTTAAATACCCATATATGGGCATGATGTTCAATGATGCTCCACAAATAAATGAATTGCTTGATACCATGTGTATTGATGGAAGTATCTATATAAAGAGGAAAATGAGATTATTGTTAGATGATATTGGGTTCATGGAGATTTGATGGGTCAAAGCTCAAGTGGGGTTTACTACTAGGAGTGTGAGAGGTAATATGACTTGGGGTGCACTCTATAGTGAAGCCTCCTCATGGAGAAAAAATTCATTGAATGCGAACACTATTAAATAAGGACTGAGACATAAGAGGTCCCAAACAAATATCCTAATAGAGAGGGACTAAATCTCATCTAAGATGAAGTATGGTTGAAGCCTCACACATGGCGGGATATTCCATTAAAATTCAATTCCAACTTTGGGGTCGGTTGCCCTTGAGGCTTGACCAAAAGACTCAATGCTAATTGCATCTCTTGGGGGTTAGTGGCATGCCCCGAGTATGTGGAGACAAATTACTCATATCTTGATTTATCATCTATCTCAATAAGAGTGACAAGTTTTTTGTCCCTATATTTTATTCATCATTAGATGAATTATATCTAAAAACAACTAGATGTAGAGGAATGCCAATATTGGGAATGAGAATGTTTCGTATTACTCTTACTTTTATTCTTATTCATCTTCATCTTTTCCTCATCCTTATTCCCATTGTTTTGTGATAAGGAAGCCTAGGCTTTTTTAATATGTCTAATTTGTGATTAATATCACAAGATGTGTCTTTAGCCATTCTTACCTTCCTTTATCCATCCATATCATGCAATTCTAGGTGGAATCACCCAACAATTTTTTGAAGTTGTAATTCCTGAAAGATTCAAAATTATACTTAGGATTTGAAGAATTTTATAAAAATTAAATACTTCATTGCTGAACAAAGACAAAATTCAAATAAAAAAATTACTCACAACCAACACGACATACACAATACAAAAAATTCAAACAATCTCACTCTTTCCATTGACTTTTTTGCTTCTTCTTCTTATTCTCATTCTCCTTAATAAAATTGATCCAATACAATATATTTATAAAATTTCATGTGAACTTTTTTTTCCAAAAACAATAGATTATTATAAATCATTTAAAAGATGAAAAAAAAAATGCTTGCATTAAAATACATTAATATGATATATAGTCATTGCATGGATTTATTCTTCTAAAAATAGATTAAAGACACACTATTATGATCTAAAATCATTGTAATATATTCTGCTTCTATAGATAAAAGGGTCACTGAACTTTTATTCTTTGAATTTCATGTAACCAAACCCGAATCAAGTGAAACAAAAAATTATAGATGTTAACTATAATATATTTCTTAAAATAAATATATATCGGTTGTATAAGTTTTTATATACATAGTCACAACATAAAAACCCCTGCCCTACTAACATTATAGGTTACACTTCTCAACATAATTAAAAACTAATAAATTACACCGTATAAATATTACTAACTATATTCCCCTATAGATTGGTGGCTTTGATTTTTGTCCAATCTTCCCACCTTCCTTTAACCTCTCCCTTAATTCATTTGTCCCTGTCCCCCAAATAATGTAATTATTTGGCACTAAAAATAAGGGGATCACATTCATTAGAGAATTACATATCATGACATGCATGGTGATGTAATATTAGGTTTATGGGGTGTGATTTCCTAGAATTGGAACACTAAAAGATATATGAGGGTTTTCTCTACATTTGAAGACTGCCATGTATGATACACGAGTTAGAGACTTTTGCCACGATGCATGACATTCTAGTTATAGACTCTTAACCCCACACCCATAAAAAATTGTCAATAAAAGTAAATTTAATGATAGGTGGTCAACATGGATGCATTATGCTTACACGTTATATCAAAGTAGCGAATGAAAATATATAGAGAAGTGGTGAAGCAGTGTATTCTGTGTGATCTCTCTAGTTGATCACAACCATTTATCAGAGGTGCAGAGGTGGAGATAGAAAGTATGTGGCATTGCTCTAGATTAATGATAGTTGTATATCTATAATATATGACCTCAACCATCCATAACCAGTTTGGAGGTGAAGGATTAAAAAGTGTAACATAGTAGAAATTTAATGTGAACCATTGATCGACAAGATGTAATCACAATCCTCTATTAGAGGCATGGATATCTTCATGAAATTCATTTTAGTAATGGTGAAATGATGATTTACATTGATATTCAAGGTGTAATATCTATCATCTATAATCAAGGTAGATGTGTACACAAAGACATTTTAAGCAGTGGGGTTGAAGCATAATATTGTGTCCCACTTTTTCATACTAAGGGGACAACAAAAAATGAAAATCTGAACATTTCTCAATTTGTATAGACAATAGTGACTTAACCATATAAAATATGAAAATGGTGTAAAGTAATGAAATGTTTAATTTAAAGTGTAGATTACATTTATTATATTTTTGAAAAATAAAAAAATAAAAAATAGATTTTTTAATACTTAAATACACAGTGTGTATGTTTCGTGTACAAAAAGTTTTATTGAGTACTTGATTTCTCCTCATAATTTTCTCAAAACATAATATTTTCTCAAGATTTTTTGTAAAGAGGTCTTAGAAACATAGACACAATGCAACATTTTTTTAATAATTTTTTGATTAAAAAATATTTTTTGAATAATTTTTTAATGATCAAGGCAAGGAATATCCATGCTTATGTCTTCTCCTTGCAATATTTTTTTATGTATATGCCAAAATAGACTAATTTTTTCACCATTAGAACAAAAGACATTAAAGTCGAGTGCATTGATATTTTTCAAATTTTTTGGTCACAGTCTCCTAGTTTTCCCAGTGCCTCAAACATATGGTACTTTATTTTATAAATAAGTATATTTTACTAAATAAATCAAAATAAATATTAAATATTATTAATTTAAAAAAAAAAATCATATTATTAGAAAGTTCATAATAATACTTATTTATATATAGAGCCACATGTTTTTATTTTATTTTTTCATCCTAATACGTGGCATCCAAAGTGGCAATTTTAGGCCAATATTAGGTTTCCACTTTAATGGGTGAGGATTTCATGCCACATGGGGTTCTAATGAAGGGGGTTTGAATGAACCCCATTTGTTCTAACCCCCTTCATTCAAACCCCCTCAAATATCATTTAAATTAATAAAAAATTAATCAAATGCTAAAGTAAACCTTTGACCCCCTTCATTCGAAGGGGGTTTGTTCTAACCCCCTTCATTCGAACCCCCTTCAAAAAGTACACATGGGGGATTGAATGAAGGGGGTTTGTTCGAACCCTAATTTTTTTTGGGGGTTTGGATATACTTGGCCACCAAGTGGGACTCACTTATGTGCCATAACCTAGTGGTGAAGTTCCATCCACTGTCAATCTATAAGATAAGATCTAGGTCATCCAACGCTCGATTGAATGTGTAAGACAACCCCAAATCAATGTTAGTTTTAGATCTCCCATGATCGAATCACAATGGTTGGTGGGTAATTCAAAGGTGTAAGTTGAGAGTTCATAGAGTAACTCTAAATCAATGACAACCGTTGAACTAGAAGATCAAATATGGACCATCAAGATATTATTGAAAATATTTTATTAAAAATTTATTAAATCTCTTAAAATTTTAATGCATGGTTGTGCATAATGGTGTGTTGAGATGGGAGTATTTTATTACCAATAAAATTTGATCCAGAGCTTAATTTTACAAATTTTATTACTTTAGAAAGCGTGCTTAGAGAACTATGCAATGGTACCTATTTTGGAGAAATTCAAACCCATATAAGAAAAATGTTTATGTCTAAAGCTTTATGTATACACTGTTTTTCATGGGTGAGATGGTGATGCACAAATAAGTTAATTGCTGGGGTAGATTGGTCTTCATCAAATGATATTTTTTTTGTGATGGATGATATGATCACATTGTCTCAATGTCTACCCATGATCAATTTCTAATGAAGAAATCTCATGCACGTCTATGATGTTCACATGATTTGGAGTATGGTATTTATTCTCCTTCATCTTCTTATTGATGTAATTTACCATTGAATTATTTTCATGATTGAGAGGAATTTAAATGCACATGAATTTTTGTAATTACTTGTTATTTTATAGCGTCAAGTGTCCATGGACTCATGCTTATTCAATTATAAATATTTTGGCTTCAACTATGGTGTCAGTTGTTTCAAATGATATGTGCACTTAAATTGGTGACTTGTTTATTTTGGCTC
Source organism: Torreya grandis (assembly GCA_037957365.1). Classification (NCBI taxonomy): domain Eukaryota; kingdom Viridiplantae; phylum Streptophyta; class Pinopsida; order Cupressales; family Taxaceae; genus Torreya; species Torreya grandis. The sequence continues at coordinate 391,807 of JARHVA010000510.1, read as the reverse complement.
CAACTATGATTTCAATTACTTCAAATCATATGTTGTAGAGTTGTTAATGATGTCATGTTGATGTCATGGAGGTGTCATGGTGAGAGGATGAAGTGCCTTGATAGCCTAAGTGATAATGAAAAAGTGTGCAATGTGCTTGTCCTACTATGCTTGAAGTTGGCTTGGTTGATATTTAGAGTTTGACTATTTGGAGATGTTTAGAGATGAATATGAAGTGTTGAGAACACTAGTAGAATTTGGAAAATAAATGACTACATGACTAAAAGTTTTAGTCACAACAACTAAAAATGTCTAAATTCTACTAATTTTTTTCAACTCGACTATAAATGAGTAAGTAAATGACTAATTTGGTCATCGACTAAAAAATTATTTACTCATACAAATAAAAATTACTAAATAGTTACTCACACAAATACAAATTAGACAAAATTAAAAAAAAATTATGGCAGGAGTGTATTGCATGCGATTCATTATTCATTGAATATTTCCTCATTTCATTAGTTGGTAATTAGCTTGACATTGAGACATTTTTGGGTTATAGTAGCCACTTGCATGGGTGATAAAGCTTGTTTGGAGAGGACCTGAAGACTTTTGAAAAGGTGGACAATGAATTCAAATTTTATTGTAAATAATTTGAAGTCAGCGAGGCCTTCTACAATGAAGTTGGATTTGGGGACACCCTTTATAGCGAATTCAAAGGTAATTTGAAACCCTCATTACATTAAACACAAAATCTATAGATTTTTGATTGGCAACTTACAGTAGTTACATAGGCAACTGAGTAACAAAACTATACATGTAGTTTAGGGTTTAGGGGAGTAATTTTTTCATTAGTTTTTGCTACACATTTTGAAGCATATGGGAATTGAACTTGTATCTTGAGTGAAACACCACCTTCTTCTAGTTGTTGGGAGAATTCAATATCCTTAAAGTGCATAGAAAAAAAACAAAATTGGCACTAGGGATTTTATTAATGAATTCAACCCAAATGCCATTTCCTAATGCCTCCATAAAAGTTTGTTGAGCCAACTCTAGTTCATTATGCTCAACATGAAGAACCCCAATGTTGTTTAACAATTCAATGGGTACTTCTTCTCTACTCTTCTTCAGAAGAGACTTTGTTGTCTTAAGAGAATCTAAGGCTGCACTAGGGTCTGAGGATATTAATAACTCACCCATCTTGATAATGCATGGGCATCATGTGGATCTATGTGAGTTTCCTTTCTTAAAATTTATAAATCCTTCTGTTGGTTCTCAAATTTTTAGTATGCAAAACCTTAAAAGGATGCCAAGCTTTATGAGTAGGTTATGCAACCAATTTGGATAATTGACAAAATCAACCCAAGTGGTTAGGATTATCTACACTTTAGGATTTGCTTTGCCCAAGTGGGTATTACCTTATATTCACCAATGATTACTTACTCAAAAATTTTGGTGACTTCAGAGTAGATTAAGGTATTTATGTAATTTTGTCAATTGACTCATCTAATTCACCGTAATACAAACTGGTATATGATTTGGATTAGATTTTTTTTTAATTTTCTATTCTACTATTACTCCTACACACCAAAAAAATTAAAATTGGAATTTTTGAATATGATATAAGGAAATTATTATGGAAAAGAATTGATTGGTGATTTTATCAAAATTGGGTAATGAAGTCTGTTCACAGAAAGATTGCTTTCTATCTAGCCACAACTTGAATTGCTTGGCATGGGATTGTCTATGACTAACATAGACATGCAAGATTATTATTACCTGGATCTTCTTAATTATCCAAATTGAATCCTCCAAGTTACAATGATCTATTCAATGAAATTTAATCTATACTTAAGGAAAATCAATTAGATAAACCACCTAAAAAAACAAATGTGTTTTGAAGAACTAAACATATACTTGATATATTAATTTAAATAATAAGGAGAAATAAAAATGGAGACAACTAGATAAATTATAACATGAATATTCAACAATCAATTGAGAACTAGATATATGGAACCATAGAAATGTGGTTTACTTTTATTGATATATCTTTGAAGAGAAAGCCTTACAATATTTTTTTCTAAAATCAAATTCCCAAAGAGCTTTCCCAAGGTCTTGGCTTCTTTCTTATAGGGGTGAAGGAAGCTACAAGATTTAGACCTTTCACATTCCAAAAAATGACTTTTCATATACCCGCCCCTTAATATGACCTATTACAACATATACTTTTTGACAAGTCTTAAAAAGACCGCCAAATATATTTTTAATATATATTGAAAAGCATAAAAACAAGAAAAAGACAAAACAGGAGGATGTCCAAGCTTTGTTGGTTCCATGTTGACACCAACTTGATGCTCATTGCTCCTCTTGATACTTGGCCTACTTATTCTTCAATTGTCAAATAATGATTCTCCCATTGGTACACTATGAAATCATTAGGCCACTTATATTCTTGGATTTAGAGTAGGTTGGCCTGGTGATCTTTCCATATTTTGTCTAGTAGCACTTTGATATCAATGATGAACTTTGCATATCTAACATCTAGAGAAATTACTCTGTCCAAAATGACATTAAAACTGAGAATATTTATGTTTTGACCTTTTTTCAAGAAATCAATGACTTAAAAAATTGTTTGATCATATTCACTTTTTCATGCATCAAAACCTTTGATTTTTTTAATCCTTTGTCAAAATGGAAGGAATAAATTAGTTTTTAAAGGTAGCAAAATAATCAATCTTTGCCTGCATTTTCTGGATCTCACCATTCACATATTGAAATTCATCCAAGATCATTATCACTATCTTCTATGTTAGATTGAGTGCGGTCGGAGCACCTGGATCTCTTTGTAGAACTTTGTACAAGGTTAGCAATGTATGGTGTTCAAGTTACCATTTCTTGTATATTAGATCCAAAACAAAAAGATTGGCCTTCAACTAATCAATTGCTTGAGATAAGGAAGAATAACATTCATGCACATCTCCTAACTTGTCAACAACCAATTTTACTCTGTATTCTAAAAATATTCTCAAACACCTCAAGGATTTTCAATTTGGCCTCATCCTTTGTCTTCTCATTTTGATTTTTCAAATCTTCAATTTCTTTCTCCAACTCCAACTTCAACTTCAATGCATTCAATTGATCAAGTGTGACTGTATTATCACTGGTTATTTGTGGCATAGGGGTTTGGTATGGCACAATTACTTGGCTTTGAGAATCAACACCCTTCAACTAATGTTTTATTTTGAAAATTTCCAAATACAACCTATTAACTTCATCATTAATCTCATTTTGAGTTTTTCATAGTCGAGTAATCTTTGCTCCATTTCCTTGATAGCAGTTTATGTGAACATTACAGAGTGCACAGTAAGGGTGGTAGATTTAAGCATTGATGTATACTAAAAAAATTTCACCACAGTTGTTCCCCTCAACTCTTTGACTACATAAATCAATATTGTTTTCTTCTTTTATGTGGCCCATATTGCTAGAGTCTTTATCTTTGGGTTGAAACCACAACCACTGACACCATCCCCATAATCAAATTCAAAAACCATCATGAGGTCATCTTGATTTCTCACTTGGTCTAATAAAAACATTTCCTTCAATTCAAGTCTAAGGATGATCAACATATTACTCTTCAAAACCATTTGTCTAGCCTCATTAGGGCTGATATTTATTTCATCAATTTTCAAATCCTTGAAAGTCTATGTCACAATTTGATCATGTTAAGATTCATCAATGCCCTTTTTATTTATTTCCACCTTTTCTTCAAATTATTTCATCTTCATTTTGAGCCAAAAATATTTGAATTCTAGGGTACTGATGAAATCATCATCCTCGATGAACCTCATAGAAGCCACAAACTTTTCATCTTTTTGTAGTTCAGGCTCACCTTGTGCCTGTTCATCCATTATTGCTTCTAGTTTGTGTGCTTTTGGTTCTTGACCAACAAGGGGTTGATCAACTTCCTCTTTCTCTCCCATATGCCTCAAAATACTAGCCACCTCCTCAAAGTCACCAACTCCTTCAGTCATTTCATATGGAACCAATGGAGAAACATCATCAGTCTTTTACCTTTTGGCAGGTGGTGATTCAAGAATAGTTGGATCTTGCATTGACATTGCATCTGGACTAGGTTCTTGAATCATAACTCCTATTGGATTTTTGATAGGGAGGTTGGTATCCTTTGTAGGCTATTTCTCAAACTTGATGTATATTTTTTTCAAAATGATCAATTATCAAATCTATTATTTCCAAATGGTCCTTCTCTTCAACAAAAAATCTTGAAAATTTAGGGTTTTATTTTCTTTTGTCATCCTCAATCTTCTTTAAAATTTCCCATTTTCTTTTCCTATTATATACCTCTTCAAAAGTGACATAATTTTTGATCACATCCTCATCAAAATTGATTTGATAGGATATCCCCATCTTGGTAAGGATGAATTGTCTAACAAAGTTTATGTGACCCTCTGGATCACAAACCCTTTATGTCCCTAATTTCAAAGAATATTTAGCCTTAAAATAGGCTTGTAACTCCTCCAAGGTATCTACACCAATGTAACATTCACCAAACATAATGGATTTTGGAAGAAATGTGACCTTTTTTTTCATCGCATATTTCTCCATCTAGAGCATCTGCCACATGAATTCAAGAAGAGCAATTCTATTTGGCTCAAATTTTTACAACACATAGGGTGGTTGAGTACACCCATATACTCTGATTATATAGTATGGTCAGGCAAGAAATACCAGTCAACAAAGTTATGTTTGTGACCTTGTTTTGGCCTATGAATAAGAGGCCTCAACATTTCTCTGACCTCTTTTGTCAATCTAAGAAAATGGATACCAAGGGATTTATTATTATGACTGAGAAATTATCATGGAACACAACATAGTTATAGTTCTGAAAATGAGTGTCCCATTAGTAACACCAACACTATGTAGGCAATATTTATCTCTTTTGATCAATCATTAGCAATTCCATCTTGCTGGTCCAATTCCTTTTGTTTTGATATAAAATTAAATGACACAACAAAGAATAATATTTAAACTCCACAGGTGTCTTGTTCTCCCTTATTTTCAAAAATCCATCATGCAATTTTTTCTCAATAAATGATGCAAAATCATACTCAACATTAACCTCTGGGTTCTATATTCTCATGCCCATCATCATCCTGCCAACTGGGATTCTATCTTGGGCATAAATTCCTAGCACTTGAAACAAATAAAAATATGTCCTTTTTAAATACACAACAAAGTCATCAAATAGAAAAGGCTCAACTATTATGGTTGGGATTAAAATCCTTCTATTTTTGGCCCCTTTACTCATGTACATGAGCAACTCATCACTCCTATATGTATTTCTCAGACTGGTATATTATTGTTCACTCTTATTCAATTCAACTTTTGTGAGGGCTTACTTGTTGAGCATGAAGCAATCAATGATTGCATTTCTATCTACAACCATTAATGGTGACCCATTTGGCACCCTGATAGTTTTGGTGGTTATATGATAGTGTTATTCCAATATCCTAATCAAATCCACATCAATGAATACATTTGGCACCACAAGCTTACCCAAATTCAAATTTCATGGGTTCAAAATTGGTCCCTATCCATCTTTCTTTTCACAAAAAAACCAAAAAAGGTTCCATCCTCAAATAGGGACTCTAGCATCTCGACACCCCTCTACTACATCCTTGAATAGTTTCTTATACCTTCTGTCAACTAAATTTGGTAAAATGTCCAACAATGAATATTAAAGGGACCACTTCTTTGGAGTAGGGGGTTCAATGCTCTTACTTTCAGACTCAATTTTTTTAGGTGCCATAGTTTGATACTTTTATAAACTAGGGTTTTGATAGTCACTTGCTTTACCAAACCAGTTGAAAATAAAGCACAAACTAAATACCAACTTTTATGAAGAGAGTGATGAGGTAGACTTACCTAGTTGGGAGATGGCTTAATTACACACACAGAGATTAAATTCATCATCTATAACCACCACTAAATTTGATTGAATGAAAAAATACAAAGAAATTCCAAATTTTATTCTAGTACGGAGCTGGTCATTTTTCCATTACTTTGGTTCGTACAATGAAATCAACAAATCTTAACATTCAAGTCTTTCAAACATAGACTATTGATTTGGTCTAATCTAATGGCTATGTGGGCACTTCAATCATAGGCATCAATGATAACCATTATGGGGCAGTGATATTATCATTTTAGCATTTTAATACTTTATTGCATCACCATAAGACCTATTTAGATCTATCATGCAACCATGAGAGATTTTGGATGTTTATACCACATCTTTCACTGCTTACCACCACCCTGCAAGCCTTGATACACATCATCATGAGATGATAGGATATATATTACCCCTTATACCTCATACCACATTACCGCCAACCTTTGATCTAACCATCGCAAGACCATGGGTTCCTTTGGTATCTTTTCACTATTTATCGTATCACTACAAGCATTGGATTTGACTATGGTAGGAGCATAGAACATACTTTATATAAATTTTACCATTTATCGCTAGATCATAAGACCATTTAAAAATGAAAACATATAGAAATAAATTATTTTGTATAGAGTGTTACATAAAATTTATGTAAAAAATCTGACCCTAGAAATGTGCAATTATAGTTGTGATTATTATTACTCTAACATTTGGATTTGGTAGGATATGGTTACCATGATCATACAAAATGATGCTAATAGGGTTATAAAGGATAGAATTCATTTGTTTTGATTCATATGTACCTTCTATAGTTAAATTTTTGACCTAGAGTGTCAAATAAAATATATGAAAAATCTAGACTGTAGACTCTAGAGAGTTAATATCTCCAACTATGTATATTAGGGTTTGTGTGGATAATGTCCATTCACTAGCCCTTTAACATTGAGACATTATGTGATAGAATAATAAAATTGATGAGAATATTGAAATAACAAAATATGTGTCTCATATATTAAAAATATGTTCAAAGTTAAGTATGTAATTGATAATGCTTATGTGTGAAATGAGTTACAACACTTATCTAGTTATAAGTGAATTTGAATTCAAATTTGATAATTTTACTAGACCACAAATGATCATAAAATAAGGTCAAATAATATTATGAGATTATACGCTATCATACCAAAAACATAAAATAACATAATAAATGTTATGAAACTTTAAAAAGGTGGTCTCCACATTTAAAAATCAACTACAATACTAATATCATTCAATTTAAAAAATTAAGTATACATATAGAAATATAAATAAAACTTAGGGAACCATTTTAAAATACCCTTACTGCTTACCCCTAGCCCACAAGACCTTCTTTGAATTATCACGAGGCTATGGTATATGTTATCGGCTTAACCCTTACCACCATACTATCATTTATCTTCTTGTTTGCCACAGGGTTGCGGTGAACCTTTACTGTTTTCTCTTACTGCATCACCATATGTCAACATTTTTTTTATTGTGGGGTCATAGTGAAATATTATCTACTACTCAAACTCATGCCGCTAGCCCACCAATTAATTTTGAGACCTCCATGGGGCCGTGATAACCAGTCTATGTATACTACAACACCACAAGTGAAGTTTTTGCATGTTGTATGGAAGCGGTAACTATCTTTTCACTTCTTTTGGTTCCTACACACCTGCCAAATCTATTTGAATGTACTATGGGGTTGTGGTAAGAGACAAAAATTACATTAATGATCAAAATAAAAATGTTTTTCACATGGACATGATATGGGATGCTTATGAATGACTCCTAGAATAATTGTAAAAGGAATATAGACTCCTAGGATGAATTTTATGAATCTTGGAAAAAATGCCTCAAAGAAATGTGGTCTCATGGTGATGGAATGCCATGACAAGCAAATTATTATGGATTGTCATGGATTTCCATCACCATGAGACCACATTTATTTGAGGCACTTTTTCAACCACTTCATTGCCTTGTCTATGTTATTGCTTACTATTATACTTTGATAGATTTTTTCCAAGCATCCATAACTTGTTCAAAAGCACTTATTTTAGGCTTTTAGCCATAAAAACAAGGCAGTGAATTGTTTGATAAAATAATTTCATAGACATGTATGAAAAATGTGGTAGCATAGACAAGGTAGTGAACTATTTGAAATGCCTCAAAGAAATGTGGTCTCATGGAATGCCATGACAAGAAAATGCAATTGGTAGTTGATCCTAGTTATTATTTATGCAATGTGAAGTAATTACATAACTACTTAGGTTGACTTTGTAAAAACTATGTTGTAATTAAAATTATGTCATCTATCAGCATCTAGTTATTAGTTATGCAATGTGAAGTAATGCATTGAGTTTGAAAGATGTGCAATATAATGTAATCAACAATTTGAATATAAACTACAAAAATATATTTTTGACAATTCATTAGTTAAACTCTCTATTTTATTTTCTCTCTATAAATCTATTGATATGGAAATGCCTTTCAATTAAAAAATAGTTTTTGTCTCTTCGTCTACAATTTTTTATATATTTTTTTAAAATCTGATTTTTTCTCAATATTTTCAAAAAATCTTAAACTTTTGGTTTGTTGATTATTTTCCCAAAAGATTTTTGTTGATATTTGTAGACCATTATGATGGATTAACATCAAAAGGTTGACTATGGAACAATACCATGCATTTGATGAGAGAGTCGTCATTGAGAGGGACATGGACAAATATCCATGTCCATGTAAAGACTGTCTTGGTAGAAAGGTGAGAAAAATGAATCTAATTTATAGACATATGATAAGATATGGGCATAGTGGTATAATCCTTTGGGATTATAATTATTATAAATATATGATAGAATTACAGAGTGTGAGAGATGAAGAGGCAATGAACATAGATGAAGGGTTTGAAGTTTATAAAATGCCAAATGAGGGTCTAAATAATGATTGGGCCAAGTTGATGGAGGATGATTCAAATCCTGTGCATGCTAATTATAATTTAAATCATTTGACAAGAATACTTTAAATTCTTAACTTGCAAGTGGTGTTTGGTTGGACAAATGAGAGTGTAGATCAGTGATTGGCATTATTAAGTTTGTTGTTACCACCTGATTCCACATTGCCAACAAAATGAAGTCGATGTAAAAATCAAATCACTAAGCTAGGCTTAGGGTATGAAAACATCCACACATGTGTGAATGTTTGTGTATTATTTCATAATAATCTTGCAAGTGAGAGTAAATGTCTGAAATGTCATGAAGCAAGGTATATACAAGGGTTGAAGTCAGCTGTGGTTCCTAGAAAGGTTCTTCACCACTTTCTGATAATCCCATGAGTACTCCAAATGTATAGGTGCATATACATTGTTGAACTTATGTAAATGATATGCCCAAAATAAGAACACTAATGGAAAATAATGACATGTGCTTAATTCTAAGATGTGGATGGAATTTGATAATAGATGGCTTGATTTTTCTCAAGATAGTCATAATATAAGGTTGGTTTTGGCTTTAGATGGGGTGAACCCATTCTTAGATCAAAGTACTAAATGGTCAACTTGGATAGTTTTTTCAATAAATTATAACTTGCCTCCATGGTTAGCAACTAAACCATGTTTCTTAATGTTATCATTGATTATACCAGGAAAGAAAAGTATGACTACAGATATAATCGATGCTTATCTAGATCCATTATATGCTGAGTTAATGGAATTGAAGCAATTCAATCTTTAAGGGATATCCATTCATTCAAATTCACTTTAAGATATTCCTTATTGTTTATGATTCATGATCTTCCTGCATATGGCACAATGTCTGATCTCAGTATTCATGGATACCATGGATGTCCTACTTGTAACTTTAAATATTTTGTGAGGCACTCAAGAAGTTTACATAAGTGTATTTATTATGGACATCATGCTTACCTTAAAATGGATCATCCATATCATCGAAAAAAAAACATGTTTCAATGGTCAAGAAGAGAATTGTGAAACACCATTGCTAATAATGGGTGATTATATTATTGAGAATGGACAAAAAAGAATGTCATTTATTGAAAATGATGGGATTGATGGTAGTATATATGATCCATGTAATGAAAGTAGTGTAAAATGGTTGTGAATATTCTATAAGTTGCCATAATTTAAGGATATAGCCATTAGACATACTCTTGAATTTATGCATACTAAGAAAAATATAGCCTATGTTGTTATAGAAACTCTTTTTGGTGATTTTGATACTATTTCATCATGTGAAGACTTTAGACAACTAAAGATTTGTCAAAATATTTGGGTTGAAAAATGTGATGATGAAAAATATATAAAACCTAGTGCTCCTTATGTCTGGACAAAGGAACAACCTGCATAATTCTTACATTTGATGTCTCAAACTCACTTTCCCACTGGATATGTAAGTAGTAGTATTAGAAGCCAAACTGACATTAATGTCTTAAGAGGCCTCAAGACCCATGACTATCATTTCATAATCAAGAATATTTTACCTATTGTGGTAAATATATCAAATTTGGAAAAGGGGCCAAGATTAGAAATTATAAGGTTGGGCCTAATATTAAACAGAATGAGTTTACATGTATTAGATCCTTCTAACTTTATAGTTTGAGGGAGGAGATTGTTGAAGTCTTTTGTCTATTAGAACATGAATTTCCACCAATAATATTTAACATTTTTATTCATCTTTTGATGCATCTAGAATATGAACTAGAACATTGTGGCCCAGTAAGAATGAGATGGATGTATCCTATAGAATGATATATGAAGGTTTTGAAAAAAATTGTTTGTACTAGGGAAAAATCGGAAGGTAGCATGTTTGAGGGATATTCAATGCAAGAGGCCATGGGATTTTGCATGGAATTTATGAAGGATTTTAAAAATGTCAATCAACATGTATGGGATGATGATGAAGACGAGAGAGTTACAAGTGAAGTATTAGAAGGTAATGGATGTCACTTCAAGCTATCACATCAAGAAAGAAGTGTGATACATGCCTATATTCTTCAAAACACATGTTCATTCAATAAGAAGCATAAGTTTAAAAAAATTACACAATAATTTATTTAATCAATTGCATTTACACATTTATATTATTAATCTTACTATTTATACATTAATATTCTATTTATAAAATATGAAGAAGAGAATCAAGCTTTGATGCAACATCGACCTCAAAAGCACAGACGTCACGCTTTGATTGAAGGTGATTCTTTTCCAAAATTTGAAGAATGGATTGCTAATGTAGTCAGTGATGCAAAAGAAGAAGGTCAAGATATAACAATGGAGGAAAGTAAGCTTTCACAATCTCCACATTTATGGGCTATGCATTTTAGTGGAATGTGGGCCTATGGTAGACATTTAAGAGTGGAAGAAAAAGACAAAGGAAAGACAAATTGTGATTGTGTTGTTAATGCCAAATTTCTTCACAAAATTGAAAATAAATTTTATGTTGGATTCATACAAGAAATTATTCAAGTGTATTTTGGTGAAAATAGTCCTATATTATTAAAATGTAAGTGGATCCGGCCATCCATAGTACAATTTGATAAGTATGGATTTGTACGCATAAATACAATACAAGTTTTATTAGAGATAGATGAATCATATGTTTCCCCTCTTTAAATGAACCAATCATTTCTAATTGATGAGGTAAGAATCCCAGGATGGTTATATGTCATTCAAATAGAGTCTCATTCCAAATGAAAATTCATGGAAGTTATCAATATAATCCTTGATGGGCAATATGTTAATTTACAAGAAACATTAAAAGAAGTGGATGAAGATGATGATGGAGTGTTTAAAGAAGAGATTTTGATTACCAATGAAGATATTAGGAGATAAAATGTATTACATGTCACAGATGAGGATGAGGAATAGAATCAAGCAAATACAAACATGAGTGATCAGGATTCATAAGTGTCAATATCCAATTGAAATAAGCAATAGTCATATTGATAATCTAATACCTATAATTGTAAACATCTTCTTGGTTTTTTACTAGAATTTTTTTTAATCTATAGACTGAATTCTATTTGTAAATAAGTTTTCATTTTAACTTATGAACTCAATAAATTTTTACTAATTCAAGTTGTTTATTTATACACTATTATTTATTTGGACTTCAGGAAATGAGGAAAAAGACTATAAGGCACAAATTAGTTGATTATAGTGATCATAATACTGAAATTTCATTAATAGATTATGAGTGATTTCATAGAGAAAAAGTGGCCAAGAATAATGAATATTTATTGTGTCTTGGTTTGACAAACAGGCAAGTTGTAAATCTACTAAGTAGTATATTATTTATTTAATAGTGTTTAATGAAATTTTATAGGCAAGATCTTTATGTATATAAGACATAATATGGTATTTTTTTATTTTATAGGCAATAAAAAGAGTGCAAAAAAAATATAGAGAAAAAAAAAAGGAAAGAAAAGATACAGTGTTGTCATCTCATAGAAGCCATGCATTTGTGATTCAATAAATGCAATTGGTGAAAATAATAGTTGTGATGATGTGCAACTTTATATAGCATATGGTGATGTGCATCCTGATATAGTACATGGTAATGTGTAGCCTGATATAGCACATGGTGATGTGCAACCTGATATAACACATGGTGATGTGCAAAGTCGTGATGATCTCTTAACATAAAGTCTAACAGAGATTATTGAAAAAAATTAGAGAAACTAAACAATAGGTCTATAGATGATTTATTCAACATTAAAAGATGTTTTTGAAGTGAAATCTATGAAGACTAGTACTAATCTACCTACTCATGTCACACTTCATGTGGCCAAGGATCTTGAAGTTTTGGTTAATGAAAGTCATGAAGAGATACCGCTTGCATCTGTTGAGCCTTAGAGTGCACCTGTTGCAACTAGAACTTTTGATGGAACTAGTGGATTAGCCAAAAATACTGGTAGTGTTTTAATAGAAGATGTGTTTGCTTTTATTAAAAGACAAATATTGAGTCAATATTTGTACATATCTATAGATAGGAATGCAAAAGAAAGAAAATTAGAAGGCAAGAAGCCATTCTTGGTTGCGGTATCGAGAGATGGTGAGCCCATTTTGGGCCAAATGCTACAAAGTGGGCCTCCAAGTTGGGTGTAAGGTGTAAGGCCCATTTGGATGTTTGTAAATCAGGTTTTTTAGAGTAAGATCCATGAAATGTCGAAAATGTTATACAAAAAATGGAAAATGCTTTTGAGACTACTGGTGGAAAAATATCTAGAAAATATTACAAGCAAAAGATGAGAATTTTGATGAACAATTTTAGATACAATTGTAAAATAACAATCATGGAGGGAAAAGAGATGTTAAAATCCAATCTATCTTCCAAATAGTGGAAGGCATTGAAAAAAATTATGCATTTTGAAGAATATTTGGCAAAGAGTAACAGAGGCAAGAGAGCAAGAGATAATGTGAGGGTTGGATATACATTTGGTCGAGGCAAGTTGCAGGCCAAAATGGACAAATTTATGGCAAGTGTATGTCTTTTTGATTCAATTGACATTGTGTTATTTATTTCAATTTTTTATTAAAATGATTATATATTGAAATTGGCATTGTATTTTAGGTGGAAAATAGTAATAGAGAAGTAGGTGCAGAAGATATTGTCAATTATATGGCAACACTATATCGACCTAGTAAATCTAAGAGTGGGATGAAGTGGAAATCTAGTTCATCAATAGAGTTTTCACAACCATCTATTAAATGCCCAGTAGGAGCCTCTCTAGATCATGCCAAGTCAAATGAAGGGTACCAACAGGTAATGAGTTACATATTCAGTCTCACTCAACAAGTTTCATAGTTGGTTACCTCTGTTAACCCTATAATTTTTGCATGGAATGAGTATAAATCCATGGATTCAGTTGAGGTAAGAGGCTCTATTGATATCATTTCTTCTTGTTTGAAAATTATGTATGAAAATACCTCTTAATATGTAGATTATTAAAATCTAAGCATAGGAGAATCTAACCCAGTTTCTTTATTATTGGAGTGATCCAAAAAATGTTCTTTTGGACAAATCTATAGCTTGCATTCTTTACTTGACTATTAAATGCTTTGTATATTTTTTTGCATGATGGTTAAAACACATGCACAAAAATTTCATCAAAGGAGTAGGAAAATAAAAATACCTTCATGATGTCAACAGAGCTACCAATATTGATAGTGATCATGATGAACTAGACAAGAATGTGTAGCATAATCATCATAGTTGTGTTAAATTAGTTGAGGTAATATAATAGTTGTCAGTTATGTTTTGTCATTCTTCATGATTAAAATGTTATTTTAACTTAATAGAGTTTAATTTATTGTTAACTATTTCCATAATACTTACTTTAATCTTGTTTTGGAGGGATTTAAGACTCTTCCTTGTCTTGGAACAATCTTCTATTCTGTTCCTTCCAGAGTTCCAAGATTAGAATTGTGGGACTTATCAACCATAAACAATGATAAGTATAATGTATTTTGATATTAGGCCAATATTGAAACAAAATCATTATATCATTGGGAAGAGCACTCTTCCATCCTAGCTTCATGCTTAACCACCTCCAACATTTAAAAGAGAATTGGTAGCCAAAATCTTCTCCCTTTGACTCACTCCAACTCTGCCATATCCTAAATTTCCATCAACACATTATGAATCCCCTTTCCTCAGGTCATCATTTTCTTCTTGAAGAACCCACAATTGGTTCAAATTTCCTCTACAACTCTGTATGTGACCGTTACCCCACTCTATTTTTACAATATAATGTGTGTTTTATATCTCAATATAATGCATATTTTTTTCTATTTTTGTAGACATTTATTGATAAAATCTAAGAAGGAGATAAAGTCTAGGTGTTGGATCCATTTGATGGTGCTATTGTGGGCATTGAGTAGATTCACTCACTATCTATTGTACATGGAATCAAATTGAAAGGAACAGGAGATGCAACTGTAAATATTTTAAAGGTCTCAAGTAACATACCCCTTTTTTATGAAGACAAAATAGATGGAGTTCTCCGTACGGAATATAAATAACGAGCTTTCACATGGTGGCCACTAAAATATTAGAAAAAAAATGACATAGTGATGTTTATCATGTACTAGCTATTAGACAGCTTGGCACACTGCTTTATGTAATAGTTTGAATGTGTTGTTTAGGGATATTCTTAGTGATTTTTGTCTATTTTGGAACTATATAAGCAAAAAAAGGCATTGTAACTCAGTTTTCTCAATCACAACACTGAGAAACACACTTTGTATTAACACATTTTTCAAAGCAAAGACACATATTTCTATCTTATATCTACTATAAGAACACATTTTCTCAATAAAATTTCAATATTTTACCTTTTTAATAGCTATTTCATTATGTGCAAATGAATAATTGATTATGTTTTTCTATGTTTTATGTCATATGTTTTGAAGTCTCATCATTATGCCATATTTTTGGTGGCACGTGTATCTAATACCCAAACATTTATTAATTCATCATGAGTTTAAAATTAGAGTAAGTTATATTCCCTAATGCTGTAAATGTTGATTCATGAGAAATATTCATGGATTCATCACAATTAGTCTCTACATATTGAGCATAATAATATTTATTCATTTTATGTGGTCTATGAATAAAATTAAGGATCACTACCATACAACATGGGCTATTTAAAAGGCTTATGGCCACATAAATCTAGGACTATTGTTAGTGTTGTAATTGAAGGTGACATAATTAGTTTCTAGTGTAATTAGAGCTACTTTTCTTGTGCCTAATATTAAGGTACTCTTATTACTTAATTTGAGGTGACTTAAGCAATTTGCAGCCTAATTGGAATTACCTTTCTTGTACTTAATATTACGACTTAAATTTTTTTATACTCTTTTCAGATATAAATTAATGGAGAAGTTAATGGAGTCTTAATTAATATGGTATGCAACAAATCTAAAATATGATTCTAAAATTTGACATCTCCCCACATTTTTTAGATAGATATTTTAAAAATATGTACTACTACTACTTATGCATCCAATGGAAGCTGAAAAGATACCCCTGACTGC
This sequence comes from Torreya grandis, assembly GCA_037957365.1. Classification (NCBI taxonomy): domain Eukaryota; kingdom Viridiplantae; phylum Streptophyta; class Pinopsida; order Cupressales; family Taxaceae; genus Torreya; species Torreya grandis. The sequence goes on along the minus strand of JARHVA010000510.1, from coordinate 375,782 downwards.
AGAATGTAACAAGTAAAATAGTATAATGGGCATCTATAATCATCATTTATAATTCATATTTAAGGTTTTATCAATTATTCTTTCAAGAATTGAGCATTTACAATTACATCGATTATATGTTTTTGATATTATAAGTCTGTAAAGAGGTTACAAATCCCAAGTATAGAAAGCTCAAGGGGTAGCAAAATAGGTGAAAGGCCACTAACAACCAAAAAACAACAGATAGTCCAAAGAAAAATAGGAACAACAAATAGACTAGGGATTAACCATAATAAAAACACTAGTTTTAATTGATCAAATATTTCTAATCTTCTTTGATAAACTTGAGAAGGTCCTCCATGCTAGCAATTTTTCCTTCTATATCTTTATCTTCTTCTGGGAGGTCTTACAAAATCAATAGGGAAGAAACCATATGATGGACAAATTTCAAGCAAACAATGGTTAGCACCTTCATTTTATTTTGAAGGGAGCATAAAACCCTTCTTCACTTCCTCTAACTCCCTTTCAATCTAGACCTCCTCTTCACTAGTATCCATGAAATCATCCTTGTCAGAATCATAAGTGGAGTCATTTACTCCTCAAAATAACTGGTTCCCTCCTTCTCTAATTGTTGATTAGGATTGGGTTTATATTTTAATTTACCTACTTTCTCCCCTAGATTTTAGGTAGAGGGATCATCCCCAATCTTTACCAATGAAAATTTTCTCCCTGCTAGTCTTCTAAATCTCCTGATATTCATCTTTATTTATATACGGCTCTAAAATTTATAACCAAACCCTTCCTTTGCAGCCTCCTCACCTTGCACCTAGGCCTCTACGTGTTCTTTGTCACTAGCCAAATTTTGAGGCTCTACCACTACCACTTTCTTGTTTTTACTCTTTTCTTGAGTGATCTCAAAATTTATCTAAATAATTGATTTCCTCTTTTTATTGCTAGAAAAGAAAGGGTTATTTTTTAGCTCCCACAACGCTTTGACAACTAAAGAGCGAGAAGGGTCACATGATCTGAAACTTGTAGCTATTAGGGAGGGGAAACTAGAGCCCAACCGAAGAGGGGAAAAGCTTTCAAACTTAGGGGATAGGTTTGAAGAGGGGGGAACAAGGTTCTTGGAAAAGGGTAGGAAACCATGGGGAGCCACTCTTAGGGGAATGTGATATTCATCAAGGTCGCTATCATGGGAACTATCTAAAACTTGCACTTTTAATGGCTTAGAGGGACACAAAGCAAGTTGAATGTGATAAAGCCTAAAGAGAAGACCTTGGTGGAGTGGAATGGTGGAGGCAGTTGGGTTTTTTTCTAGGGAAATTTTGATAGACTTAATAGACATCTCCAAGGATGACAAAAGGAAGAAGGGGAAGTTAACCAACACCTTGTGATGAAAGTGATTCAAAAGAGTGAAATGGTAATGATAAAAACACTTAAAATGACCTTCAAGGGTAAAATATTTTATGATGGTGAAGCATACCTTATCTTAAGGGTTAAGCAAGATCTCTCTATCAAAGCCTCCCTACAACTTCACCGACACTTATCCTTCAATGAATAAACTTTTTAACCCCTCTGGGTCTTGAACTTTGGTGAGTATTTTCATTCTTCTACCCTTACAGTGTAAACCCATGGCCTTAGCAATTGAATCCTTAATAACAAAAAAATCTATACTTCCAACCTGAACTTTACGATCACCATCCCAGATCAAAGCAAATTTAATGGAGATGTTCTTATTATGTCCATTCAGACAATCAAGAAAATGAGAAATTCCACCTTCATAACATATACTCTAGAGCATAGCATTTGCTTTGGTTTTATCACACAATAATGGCTCAATTATGACTATTTCTCCTCCTATCACTAAAATCTTCATCAAATTATTGTATGGCTGAAAAGGGACCAAACCAAAGTGAACCACCAACAAGGATATTTAACAAAAAATGAATTGAAAAATTTGGAAGATTTCAAAGCCTGCAGCCAATCTTTACTAAAATATGGGTTGATCCTATAATGATTGCACATGTGAAAGAGCTTGCTAGTATTTGCCTTGTGAGAACGTGCCTTAAAGGATTGAGGGTGCCTCATGTGATATTGATTTTCTTTGAGATATTGCTATATTATAGTTTTTGGTAGTTTTTTAATCATATATTGCCTTGTGTGATCTCATTATATTGTTTTTTAAAAATACTCATAATAAATGTGATCATGACAAAATGATGACTTGTGTGATCTCATTATATTGTTGTTTCGAAATACTCATAACAAATGTGATCATGACACAATGATGACCAGTGAAATCAGTGAATAAAAATAACTAAATATACTACCAAAGTGATCAAAATGATGATTAAAATTAATGACTAAATACACTACTAATAGACATAAATCAGTGAATAAAAATGAATAAATAAGTGACTAGTTAACAACAATCAATGACTAAATATATTAGTGAATAAAAATGACTAAATAATTGACCAACTTATAGAAATCAATGACTAAATATGCTACTAAATTGATCAATCAACACAACTAATAAATGACTAAAAATGGCGTAGTCATCAATTTGTTCATATTATAAATGACTGGCAATAAACTATTAATGGTCACGTGATCATGTTTGGTCATTTATATGAAAATTTTAGTAGTTTTTTAATCATATATTATTGTTTCTATACTAGTGGAATGTGTAAGTGTTCATATAAGAAGTCCATGGTTCTTTGAGTGCTTGTGTGCATGATTAGAATTCATCCAGTAGCTCATAGTTTCCATCTAAACATTCTGGTCTAGTAGCAAAAAAATTGAGTAGGCAGTTTGATGACATCATAATTTTCACATGTGGATGAGTCACGAGGAGTTGGTCATATGGTTGTGATCACATTTGTGCCTAGTTGATATGCACTAAATATCAAGTCATGCATTAAAGTGCATTCAAATATATATGGATTCAAAGTTGGCTTCTAAGATAAAATTCACTATTATCCCATACTTGGCCAAATTTGCATGTGGACAGAAAGAGCCAAGTAAGCATGTTGATAAGGTCAACATTCATATGTGTGGAGGTTTTAGGATGAAATGGTCACATGGGTTTGTTCACTATTATGCCTATTTTTTATGTGCTAAATTTAAAATCATGCGATGAAGCATGATAGAAGATATGCAAGTGAAAAGTTGGGCTCTCAGGTAGTTTGATAGTGTTTTCCCATACTTGGCCAGATTTGCATGTAGCTAAAAAAGTTGAGCAGGCATTTTGATGAAGTCATATATTACATGTGTGGTAGTTTTAAGATAATTTGAGCATATGGATTTGTTCAATTTTGAGTCTAGTTTATTTGCATAAAATTTTAGATCATGCGATGAAGCACGTGAAAAGATATGCATGAACAAAGTTGGCCTTTAAAGTAGTTTTTGACATAGTTGTCTCTATGATAGAAGATTTTGAGAAGGCATTTTAATGGTAATATATCTCACTCATATGAAGGTTCTAGGAGCTACTTAGTATATGGATGGATTCTCCTATGTGAGCAGATCATATGGTCCAAATTTGAGATCATGCATCAAAGTGCATAAAATGTTATTAAGGAGCAAAGTTGGTCTTCCAGGCATATTGTAGAGGTTCCTATACTTAGCCAAATTTGCAAAAAGTAAGGACCAAGATATAAAAGCTCACATTTAATCATGAAATTGATATCAATGGTAGTACACAAGTTAAATTTTTCAAAGTGATCATTATTTAACAAAGCAAAGGTAAAGGATAAAAGATCAATAGTGAGCGTGAGTTCGTACAAGCATAGATCAACAATGTGACTGAAGTCAAAGTGGTCAACCTATTCAATGTTTAACAGAGTTAAATTTTGGTATACTTTAGAGAAATATTGGCATAATATTATTGGATAAGCTTAGAGAGATCAAGAAATGTGAGCAAAGTGGTTGATGTTTAACTGTGATTGTTTGAATTCAAATATTTGAATTTAACGAAGGAAATACTAGTGTTTGGTTTTTGGGCCATATCTTGTGATCCAATAAACAATTTCTCATGGTATAAAAAATAAAATTGTAGAGGAATCTAAGGCACATCTTTAAATATATATTTAAATATTTGAAAGTGTGTATAGTCATAGTTATTAAGGTTAAAAGTTGAATGTGTGTTTGTGCTTATTATGCAAGTAATCTGAGAAGGATAATTGAGCTTGTGTAGATGTCGTTTCAATGTTTCATGATGAATTGGCTATTGGGGAGTGTTTTAGACTCCATAAGGATCATCTATGTGAATTATGAAGGTTTGACCAATCGTATATAGTATGAACAAAGGTTTAGAAGTTGACTATGTATTCATTCATTCATGGTGATTATGTCGACAAAATATTGATTGAGCTTACACAAAAGAGTGCAATGATGACTATAATAATTTGAGGATGTCCTAAGGAACATGAGAAATGGACCTATGTATTTTAAATTTGTCATGTGCTTGTTCTTTTGGTAAATGAAGTGCTATATGGGTGAATAGGTCTTTATGAGACCTATAAGAACTACAAGGGCCTTATTGAAAGGTGTAGCTACTTAAAGGTGACCTATAGATACTATGGCCAACCTATGAATATGTAATTGAGTTGTGTCTCAATGTGTTAAATACCTTAAGGGTTAAGGTAAGTCTAATGGCTGATCATGAATATGAAAACCATGAAATCCTTATATATAGAGAAACCAAATGAGATGGTTTCTAGGATTGTGAATGGTGTGTGTGTGTGTGTGTTGAAGCAAAGGAAAGTAGAGGAGATAAAGTGTGCCCAATGGTTGGGATGATGAGTAGAGAAAACTGGGAACTATGTGTATGAGTTGTAGGTCATATTTTTGATGTTCTGATAGTATTCTTATAGGTTGAGGATGAACGAAGAATAACTAGCGGCTATGTGAGCCTGGTGGCTAGTTTTAGAGATTGATCAATGTGTAGATAGTGTGTATGACCACTTGATCATGTTTTTAATGTAATGATAGAGTTTTTATAGCTATACTAAATTGTGTGTGATTAAAGAGTTAAAGAGTGGTGTTAATTGGGATATGTAATGTGTATTAATTGATCTTTGCATCCTAATTAAGGTTAAGGCAGGTGGTCTACAAGATTTGGTCATCTTAGGGGTTAGTTGTTCCTTATGGGATAGGTGTTTCACTAAATCTTGGTTAGGAGGCTTTGACCAGTCTCTTGTTTGTCATACCTTATAGGATAAGTAGTCCAAGTATTTTTAGGATTGAGAGTGGTTTTATTCCCCAAAAGGGTTTCCCACGTATGTCATGTGTTATGCACTTGATCTTGCACAGTCTCTCTTGTTTATTTTTATGAATGACGTGTATGCCTCATGAATGTATGTATTATAGGATTAAGGGTTTGAAGGATTTGTAATTGAAATTAGATTATCTGGACTCACTGATTCACCCCCCTTCTCAATGATTGTACCTCTAATAATTGGTATTAGAGTCCATCCTTTGGAGGAAGCTTAAAAACTTGAAGGAGATCCTGAGTTGGTACAAAAATGGATAAACAATTAAAGAAAGAGAATCAATAGTGGAAGGTTGTGATTAAGGAACTTGAAGAATAGATATGTACTTTGAAGAATGATTTGGCTAAACAAGCCAATGAGGATAAAGATACCATCAAATATCTCATATTTTAGTTAGAAGCTACAAGTTAAAGATTAATAACTAAAGGAGATGAGTGTACTCAACTGAAGGTTGAAATGGAGTCATTAAAGAGTAAGCATGAGAAGTCTAAGCAAGTCAAGGAGAATGCAAGCTTTGGAAGCATTGCAAGAAGGTCTGTTAGAAAATTAAATGCTTCAAGGTATGATAGTTTATTCTATGGTCATTATTATACATGTAATAAGTATGGTCATAGAGCTAAGGATTGTAAAAAGAAGTTAGTCAAGTATGGACATTCATGGAGTTATGATAGAAGGAGGTTTTAGCCAAAGATTGATCATAGTTCTTATTTGTCAAAAGGTATGAATGATGTTATTTGTTTTAATTGTCATAAGAATTTACACATTGGTAGATTATGTCCAAATAGTGTTAAAAGGTCTTTAAGGTATGTCAAAAGATATAAAGCTTATATAAGCTTTGAGAAAGGAGAAAATCAGATATATAAACCAAAGGTAATCATTGTTAATCCCTCTAGTCATGAGGACAATAGGAATTTTGCTCTAGAAGGCTATGGTGTAGATCATGTTAAGCTCAAAGGTCAAATAAGTGAGATGGATACAAAAGATGAGAAGAGTCAGACTATGGTATGGAGAGCTGAGGAAGTAAAGACTAAGGATACTAGCCCTGATAAGTCCAAGAGTCTTAATGGATTATTTGCCAAGGTGGAAAAGGGATCGAAAGTGAAAGAAAGTCAAGAGTTTCTGTTGATAAAATTTATGGACAAATTTTCTCATGTTGAGATTGAAGAGACCAAGCTCAAAAATAAGACCAAGGTATTGGTTGATCATAGTCCTGAGATATGTATGGATCTAATTGAATATCCTATTGTTGTTGAGTAAGTATCATACAAAGAACATCAATTGACAGTGTCTAGTGATGAGGTTCAAAATTGTAAGGTGGATTATTTAGATGAAAAGGTATGTCATGAATCTATGGTGTCACTATGTATTGCTAATCTGATCTTAGAATAAAAGGAGAATGTTGTAGTAGATGAATAAGACATTTATCTTAAGCCTAAAAATAAGAAGAAGAACAAGAGCAAGAAGCCTTATAGATATAAGAGGATTCCAATGGTTACTGAGAAGATTTGGACCACTCCTAGCTTCACTTTATTTTAGAGCATTGTGATGTAGAGGATGTCTTTGCCTATACTTCTTAAGAGACTCCTTATAGTGGAGAAGCAAGTGTTGTTGTGGTGTTTCAGAAAGTCCTAGAAAGCTAGAATTGAGTGTTTTCAGTTGGAGCAGGTATATCCAAGTTGAAGATATGTTGTGGTGATTTCATGATGTTGATAGTTGTATATGGTCAGTCTCTAGGATCAGATTGAAGGTCTTTAGGTGTTTTTGTCATCTAAAACTATGTTGAAGTCAAATTGGAGATTTTTTAGTGCTCTTAGTTTTCTTAGTTTTTGGCTTAAGGGCAAGAAGGCCTAAAATGGGTTATAGGATGTATGGGTTCCCAAAGGTATGGAGGCTAAATTTATGGTCTAGAAGTGTGTGTTGGTTTTCTGCAAGTGTGCATGAATATTTTGAGGTGAGTGTTGACTAGGAGGTTTGCTGACCATGTTGGTTTTGAGATTCTAAGGTTTTGGGCTAAACTAGAAATGTGGTTTACCTTATGAGTTGAGGTCTAAGGATTCTTAATAGTTTGAATGGGACAAATGGGTTGTCAAATCATGTTTCATAGAGATTTTAAGGTTTGTGGTTTTCAAGATATTCAAGTTTTTGTCAAGATGGAGGCCTAATTAGCTAGTAGGTTTGTAAAGGAAATATGTTACAAAGGATGAGATTTTTGATGCCAACTAGTGTGATTAAGGGGTAATATGAGAGTACTCTAGATATGGATTTTCAGGTCCTAAAGGTGTATTTTTTGAAAGTTGTGGGCTTTGCAAGTTCTAGATAGGGCTACAAGGAGTCTAGACATGCCTAATATGAAGTTTTGGTATTTTGATTTTTTTCTCCAAAAAGAGCATGGATGAGTGTTTCAATGTAAGTTATATATTTTATTTATAAAATATTTTCCTATTTATTATGTGGCCTATATATCTATTGGTACTTTTGGAGGTGGCTTACAAGAGAGAGTCTGAAAGTAGAATTGTGTTGTTTGAAGTCTCAAAGTGGTATAACATTTTGAGTTTGATGTTTTCATGAGGACATGAAAGTATTCTTAAAATTTATATAGGTGAGATTTAGTTATTAATATCAAGGGGGATTCTTTCACGTTGGCATAAGGAGGAGCATGGAGTTAGGGGAGCTATCTTAGATGGCTTCAGAAGTTTTACTTGATCATAAGAGGAGCTAGATTATTTAGATTGTTAGGTTCAAGAATCAAGAAGGCTTAGAGTATAGGATCTTGATGAAGGTTATATGGATGTAAATATGAATTTGCATCTACATGTTTCTAGAAATATGTCTGGTGAGTGGCTTGAAGATCTATTGGTGGTCCTTGTAGGAGCTTGAGATAGAAGGCTAGTAAGCTTATGTGGTGGTTCTTCATAGTGTGTGGAGATATAAATATGTTGAAGAGGTGAAATGGCTCAAAAATCTTAGGGATATTCCCTCTATAATCTTTATTGGTGAGTTCAATTAGACTTTAGTTTTCTTTTTATGTTCTTTATTCATTGGGTGCAGTGCTTGGTTGAAGAGAGTGTTGACATGGAGCAAGAGGAAGGTGTCAAGATAAGAAGAGGTAGGCTCAAGGTAAGGGAGAATTTGTAGTATATTTATAAGATGGTATAAACCTATTGGTATTATTTTCAAGTCCTCAATATCAATTGGTGCCCACTTTGTCATTGTGTCAAAGGGGAAGAAAGTTCCTATTTGGAGAGTGCTTGAAGAGAGAGAAGGAAGGTGAGTTGTTGATGGGTTTTGACATCAATGAAAAAGGGAGATATTATTAGAGATTTTTAAATGATGTCATGGTGGTGTCATGGTGAGTGGATGAAGTGCCTTGATAGCTTAAGTGAAAATGACAAAGTTTGCAATGTAATTGTCCTTATGTGCTTGAAGTTAGCTTGGTTGATCTTCAGAGTTTGACTATTTGGAGATGTTCAAGGATGAGTCTAAAGTGTTCAACATGTGAAAGGGGTCATATTAGAGGTAAATGGATATTTGAGTGCTTGTGTGCATGAGTGGAATTCATCTGGTAGCTTATAGTTTTCATCTAGACATTCTAGTCTAGTAGCAAAAAATTTGAGTAGGTAGTTTGATGATGTCATAATTGCCCCGTGTGGATGAGTCAGGGGAACTGGTCATATGGTTGTGATCAAATTTGTGCCTAACTTATATGTGTTAAATCTCAAGTCATGCATCGAAGCATAGTAAAATATATGTGTATACAAAGTTGGATTCTAAGACAAAATTCATTATTTTCCCATACTTGGCCAAATTTGCATGTGGATAGAAAGATCCGAGTAAGCATGTTAATGATGTCAACATTCACACATGTGGAGGTATCATGATGAGATGGTCACATGGGTTTATTAATTATTATGCCTAGTTTCTATGCGCTAAATTTGAGATCATGTAATGAAGCACAACAAAATATATGCAAGTGTAAAGTTGGGCTCTCAAGTAGTTTGACAGTGTTTTCCATACTTTGCCAAATTTGCATGTATCTAGAAAAGTTGAGTAAGCATTTGATGAAGTCATATCTTGAATATGTGGAAATTTTAAGATAATTTGAGCATATGGGTTTATTTAGTTTTGAGCTTAGTTTATGTGTGCTAAATTTTAGATCATGTGATGAAATGCATTAAAAGATATGCATGAACAAAGTTAGCCTTCTAGGTAGTTTATGACATATTTGGCTCTGTGATAAAAGATTTTGAGAAGGCATTTTAATGAAAACATATCTCACTCATGTGAAAGTTTCAGTAGTTGCTTAGTATATGTATGGATTATTCTATGTGAGGAGATCATATGGTCCAAATTTGAGATCAGCATCGAAGCACATAAAAAGTTATTAAGGAGCAAAGTTGGTCTTCCAAGTATATTGCAAAGGTCCCCATACTTAGCCAAATTTGTAAAAGGTAAGGACCAGGATCTAACGGCTCATGTTTAATCATGTAATTAAGATCAACAGTATCATGGGAATTAAAGTGGTCAAATTTATTATTTTTTAACAAATCAAAGGTAAAAGATAAGAGATCAATAGTGAGCGTGAGTTTGTACAAGTGTAGATCAACAACATGAGTAAATTCAAAGCGGTCAACCTATTTAGTGTTTAAAAAAGTTAAATTTTGGTGTAATTTAGAGAAATATCAATGGAGAATGATTGTCCAAGCTAAACAGGAGCATGATATGTGAGCAAAGTGGTCTATGTTTAACTGTGACCATTTAAATTCAAATATTTGAATTTAATGAAGTAAAGACCAGTGTCTAATTTTTAGGCCACATCTTTTGATTTAAGTAGAATTTTCTCATGGTATAAAAAGTAAACTTGTAGAGGACTCCATAGTGCATATGGAAATACATATTTGAATATTTTAAAGTGTGTATATTCATATTTATGAAGGTTTAAATTTAATTATGTGTTCATGCTTATTATGCAAGTAACCTGAGAAGGATAATTGAGCTTGTGTAGATGTTGTTTTGATGTTTCATGATGAATTGGATATTGGGGAGTGTTTTAGACTTAATGAGGATAATATATTTGAATTATGAAGTTTTACCAATTGTATGTTGTATGAACAAAGGTTTATAATTTGATTGTGTATTTGTTCATGGTGACTATGTACATAAAATGTTGATTGTGCTTACACATAAGAGTGCAATGATGACTGTAAGCATTTGAGGAGTTCTAGGGGACATAAGGAATGGATCTATATATTTGAAAGTGGTCTTTTGATTATTTTTTTGGTCGTTGAAGTTATATATGGGTGAATAGATCTCCATGAGACCTATAAGAACTACAACGGCCTTATTGAAAGGTGTAGATACTTAAAGGTGACCCATAGATAGTATGGCCAGCCTATGAAGATGTAATTGAGTCATGTATAATTTTTTTAGATGCCTTAAGGGTTAAGGAAAGTCTAATGGCTGACCATGAATTTGTAAATCATGAAAGCCCTATATATAGAGAAACCAACGGAGATGGTTTCTAGGCTTGTGAATAGTGTGTGTATTGAAGCAAAGGAAAGCATAAGAGATAGAGTGTGCCTAATGGTTATGGTGATGAGTAGATTAGATTGAGGACTATGTGTATGACCTATGGGTCATATTTTTTATGTTTTAATAGTGCTCCTATAGGTTGATGACGAATGAAGGATAGATGGTAGCTGTGTGAGCTTGGTGGCTAGTTTAAGAGACTAATCAGAGTGTGGATAGTATGTATGACCACCTGATCATGTTGTTAATATGGTGATAGAGTTTTTATAGATGTAATGAAGTGTGTTGGATAAAAGAGTTAAAGAGTGGGGTTAATTTGGATATGTAATGTGTCCTAATTGATATTTGTGTTGGTTCACGTATGATATGTGTTTTGGCTAAACAAGGAGTGTTGGGTGAAGAGTGAAGATGAAGAGTGATATCCAGAGATCCATCATCAAGGGTTGAAGACATCAATTCTAAGGTAGAGGAATTTATTTCAAAGGAGGGTCTAAAAGAGTTGGTCTTTCTTATGGGTAGTTGCTCCTTGTGAAATAAGTGTTTCACTAAAGGCAAGTGGTCTAAAGGAGTTGATCATCTTAGGAGTAGGGGCTCCTTGTGGAACAGGAATTTCACTAAATCTTAGCCAGGAGGATTTGAACAATATCTTATTTGTCATACCTTATAGGACATGTAGTCTAATTGTTTGTAGGCTTGAGAGTGGGTTTTATTCCTTAAGAGGGTTTCTCACGTATGTCATGTATTATGTGCTTGATCTTGCATAGTCTTTCTTGTTCATTACTATGAATGATGTGTATGCCTCATGAACGTATGTATTGTATGATTAAGGTTTGAAGGATTTGGAATTAAAATTAGATTATCTAGACTCACTAATTCACCCCCACCCCCTTAGTGATTGTACCTCTAACATCATATGTGCACTTCAATTGGTGACCTGTTGAGATGCTGTAACCTATTTCCATGTGTAAGTTGATCTATTATGGAGAATGCATTATTTATTGTAGAAGGATATTCTTCTATGTTAACATAGATTATATTTAAACAACATTAGACCATAGTTAATCTAAAGTTTTATCTTTTTATTGGTGAAGATCCAAAGGTTTGAATGTGTAGAGTACAAATTTTATCAATCACAATCCATTCAGTTTATTCAATAATATATAGGTTTTATATATAGGCTTTGAGAATCCTTACTAAAACACACATCAAAAATGTGGTATAAAAAGTCTAACTAACTAAAACAAATTACACCCACGTGAGTTCTAAGTCACTTATTTTCATAACATTCCCACCCCCTAGTGAAAACATGGGAAAAAGAACCACAATCTATAAGGTTGCAAGGAGACATTATGTTGCCTCCATATTCTAGGTTGTAGGTGTCACTCACTCAGTAGGTTTGATTGCCTCAAATTTCCCACCAATTTTTGCTTTGGATATGAAATTACAAATCAGGGATCTAGGGGAGACAACACATAGTAGGGTCAATGGGTATCACCCCTTACTAGGTCCCAAGGTAGTGCCCTAGGCATGCTCCTTATTGTGATATAAGATGGAGTTGAGGGACAAAACCTCTGAAACCATGCACATTTTTCTTAGTCAATGATCTTTGAACCTTTAAAATAAAAATAATATTTTTCATAAAATGAACCCTCAACCCCCACCCATGACCCAAATTAAAATGGGTGTCGAATTCAACCTAAAATACACCTAATTACAATTTGACCCATTTATAATTTTTTTAATATATACTTATATTTCATTTCCCCATTTTTTTTAAAAAAACATCCTTTTATAATTAACCCCTTAAATATTTTTCTTATAAAAAAATCTTAAAAAATAATTTTAATTAAAAATGCTAAGCTTAGGGTGATTATTGGATAGTCGAACCCTAGATATCTCTTTTATTTAATGTGAATAAAATATGGTTGTGTTTTTTCTCTCCCTAAATAAATAACACACCTTGTAATATGGGAAACCACTGGTTTGGGTTGACACCATGGGCTAAGAAAAACCACAATTTTCAAGGAAGAACATACCATGCATTTGGATGAAAATAGTGATCTGTTAGTTTCAAATATGGAATGGAAAATAGGTGGAAACCACTTAAACCAAGTTAGAAGCCAAAAAATCAAGAGGAGATATCACTGTCGAGTGGAGGAGATGTTGCCATGGAGATTAGTGCAATGAGATTATTATTGAGTCTAGCCATGGATGCATCCATAGTTTACTTTTACCTAAACAAAAAGAAGAAATATCTGACTGTAACACAAGTATAAGGTGTTTATAGTCATCCTAATATTTTTGGACGTTTTGGACTCAAATTTTGAGATCTAATTTGATAGAGAATGCTACAAAAGAATTTTGTCACTAATAGAGGCTTACAATAACAAACTAATGTTTAAAAAATAATACAAACAATTGATAATGGGGTTGCATGTGGTCCATATTGCTAACCTCTTGGCAAAGACAGAAAAAATGGAGGATTAATGCTTAACTGAGTTTGTATGTGGTCCATAGTAAATACTTGTTGTCTATTTATTTATTTTAGAGAGGTCTACCAGGAAAATTAATCTAATCCCAAATGAATTTTTACTTACATATTAGAGAAGAGCTTTTAGCAAATGAAGTTTTACTTACATATTTGAGAAGAGCCAAAAGCTTGAACATGCAGAGTATATGATTTTCCAATCACAATGCATTTAATTTATTCAATAATATATGGGTTGGTTTTAAGAAGCCTTATTACAACACATATTAAAGATGTGAGATAAAAAGTCTAACTAATTATACCTATGTGAATACTAACTCATTTATTTTTGTAACATAATCTATTCAATGATATAAACATCAATTTTCAAGTAAGAAAAATCTTTGTATCCTGTGTTTATCAATTTTAATCAAGCATAATATCAACTAACAATTCTAATAAGGATATCAAAAGGAAACTAGATTATTTAGCATCCTTCAATAAATAAACCCACAACATCCTTGGCATGCCAAAAGATCACCCACTAAGGAAGAGCCTACAAATATTTGGGATTATTATTGTTACAGATTAATAGTTAGTAACATTATTATTGTATGTAAGTTTGATATTTACTGAAAGGTAAATATAATTAGTTAGTTTCATTACCATAAAATAATTAATACTTACGGTTATAGTTATGTAATGTTGTTCTTATAATAACATATACGTGAAGAGGTTTGTTTATTAGTTGAGATATTGAAGGGATATGGATCTCCCTATTTATAGGGTAGACACTCCCTATATATTTGTTATGTGCTTCCATATACAAATGGGTAATGTAGAAGAAGAAATAAAATATCAGAGATATTATTTTGTTTAAAATTTCATTATGTTTGGCTTTTTTTCTTATGTAGACCTGAACCAGAATCAACATCTGGTATCATATTGGTGTTTTCTCTCTAGGATGGAGAATTAAAATATAGAAGGGTAGTGCAATGTTTGCATCATTGTCCAATTGATGATTGTAATATTATTTTTTGAAAGTCCTACTCTTACTATGTGAAATTGGAAGAGGTGTGTAAATTTATTGCTTTGGTATATTAAATTATCAAACATAGATTCTAATCTAGCTAAGTGGATCTTGGAACTAATTTTCATCTATTTATGGGCTAAATCAATGGCTTTGGATTCCACATGAGCATATCCATGTGCATAGCCATTATTGAGGAGTTGTATGTTGTAGTAATATCATTTTCCATGCTCATGTCATTTGATCGGTCTACATTCATGCATCCAACATGAGACCTCTCAGCTTGTCATGAAAGCTATCAACAATCGCAAGTGTTGATCTTCATATAGAGCTACTAACCCAACATATTCTATGAAATAATGAATATTGAATTATCAATTTCACCCCACAATTTTTTTGGCACTTTCTAATGGTCAAATTTCCATTCTCCATTCCAAAAAATTTATGAACATATATCTCCCAATAGCTACAAAATCACCTGAAAGTTTTACTATTCATATGAATTCAACATTAGTATTTGATTTATGCTATAGGGAACATAATGGATCACATACCCCTATATTTTGGTACTGTCAATGTTATATCTAATGGTTTTCATGGTAGTTTTGTCATGGAGATAAATTTGTATCTCAACATGACATCTAATAGCAATTTATCCAAGTGCTTCCAATTTGTCAAATTACTTCAGGACTATATTCATAGTTATCTACAATCTACCATCTCCATTCTCAACATCTAGGGTGTCAAGATTTTTTTCAAAAACCAAATATATTCCATAGTGAATACAAGAACTAAAAAGCTTGCATATATCTTGTTGCCCACATAAACTGGATAGATTATCATTTTGAGGTCATAGTGAGATCATTTATTCTTCTAGTTAAAGTTATGAGCATAGTCAAAAAATCTATTTTTGAGTTTAGTGTCAATAATTTAGTGTCATTAGTCTTAATCATTATAAGTATTATAAGGATTTAGTTTAATTTTATGTCATATTATTTTACCGTGTCATGTCAAAAGTATATGTAGCATAAGTTTTTTGGTCTAAGATTTTAAAAATAGTCATTTTAATGGTTTTTTTGTTTTAATATTATCATAAAGTTGAGGACTATTATTTTTAATATGTAAAAAAAATTTATAGAGTCATTTTTTTATGCATCATTTTTATGTCAAAGTCATATAGATTCATCATTATAAAAAATTGTAAAAATAAAAAAATTGCCTTATGAATGCATTTTTGGATGATCTCGACATCCTGGATCAAATGTAAATCTTATGGGTGGGACTCTATTCCCTTTAAAACAACATGAATTTGAGATTCATGACATCATTGGATGAGTAAGTATCTTTATCAATTAGAGGATGGAGGCATAGGAGGATGGAGGCTATTCAAGCCTCTTGCAAACCACTAGCAACAGGACCACTTTTGATTTAGTCACACATTTGTGTGGTGTGATAATTTTTATTTCTATATGTGTGCTTGAATAAGAATAAAAGTGAAATTCATGTTTGATAATCCTTTTTGTTATTTCCTTTGTAATCCCTCTAAGTTAGAAAATGATGGGAATTAAATATGTACTTGCATATATGACATGGTTTGTGGTAAGCCAACAAAACCACTTGGTTGGTGGTTAGCTATGGGATAAATCATCATTGGTTGTTAGTAAGCCATGGGAAAAACCATCATTGGTTTTAGGTTAGCCATGGAAAAACCATTTTTTAGGTTTGTGATCATTAGAAAAATCACACAGTCATAATTCAAATGCAGTATAGGATGATATTCTTCCCATGTTCAGATTAAGGGGGTACGACTAGGGATATTAATGTTAAGGGGGTGAATGTTATATATTAATAGTTAGTAACAATATTATTGTATGTAAGTTTGATATTTAACAAAAGGTAAATATAATTAGTTAGTTTATTTATCGTAAAGTAATTAATACTTACGGTTATATTTATGTAATGTTGTTGTTATAATAACATTTACGTGAATAGGTTTTTTTAGTAGTTGAGATATTGAAGGGATATGGATCTCCCTAATTACAGGGTAGACACTCCCTATATATTTATTATGTACTCCCGTATGAAAATGGGTAATGTAGTAGAAGAAATAATATATCAGAGATATTATTTTGTTTAAAATTTCATCGTGTTTGACTCTTTTTCTTATGCAGACCTAAACCATAATCAATAATTACAAATAATTTAGGCAAGATAAAAAAGACCATGTGCTTAGGTTTTATGGTAGACAACTATTCTTTATTCCCTAGACTAGGTCAAAATAGAAAAGACAAACATATAATATATAGAATTGTGAATTTGGAAAATTTGTAGTCCATAATTGCTTCAAAAATCTTGACATTATTTCTTGGATGATAAAACATTATGATGACCAACATATACTGTAGTGAAGAATGTAGAGGGTAAGATTTTGTTGGATATCAATACTAAAATAATTAGGGAAATCATTTGGATTTTTAAATTAAGGGTAATGAACATGAAAATTATTAAAGTAAGTTATGATAAAACTCACAAAATTATAAGAATTTATAATTATAGAAACACATAAATGATTCTAAGGATAGGCATTATACCCAATGGAGCATGGATTATATCATTATGGATCCTCTTGAAATAACAATATTATTACGCTAAATTTAGCATGTCATGTCACTATTATCATAGTTATTTGGTGAAGATTGAAGAGTATGACATGTACATGACTAAAACCAAGGTATTTATATTATTTGAGGTCCTTCACTATCATAACTCTATGATTTATGATTATATTTCTTTCTTGTCTCAACATATACATGAGCATGTACTTGATTATAGAAAGATATTAGGGCCTAATAGATGTAGATAATATTATCACTTGTGTTATATGTATTTGGATACTTACAAAAAATAAATGTTTAATAAATTATTGGTATTAAATTAGGCATATGTTGTTTAAATTAGAAATAGTTTTCATACACTAGTATAAGCTTTGACTGACCACTAAGATAATAATAATTCACCCATAACCATACTTCATTAGATGGTTCAATGTAGGTTCTGATAAACACATCACTTAATAGTGTCAAGTGGTGTACAACATAAATTATTTATAAGAAATAGTCCTTTGTGATGCCACTCTAATAGATGTATGTGATGTTTTACTTGGTCAACTATATCTTTACCATCGACATATAGCCTATGAGACAAATCCTATAAATGTTGTCATAGATGTTGGCTATATGAAATACTACATACTGAAATTAGTTTCAAAGCTTTCATTCATTATAACCAAGTAGTGTAAGAATCTTGTCACATCTAGTAAAGATTTTGTGATTTTGATGTTAATGTCTGAATGCAATAAATTCTTTGCAGCACCAAGTTCTACCATAGTTCATACATCATCAATGCCAAAAGCAACATAATTATAGTTCATGTTGGACGACTATAAGGATCTATTTTAGCTATCAAAGGAAGTGCCTACACACTGTGTGGTGAAGCACATTATTGATATGATCCCTAGAATACCTCTTTGTAATGCTTCTTGATACCATAGATCCTTTCTAAAGAATGAATAATTCAAGTGGTAGATTCCATGAATTGGTGGATAAAGGACATATTTGGCCCAATTCATCACCTTGTGGTAGCTCATTTATGTCAGTACCAAATAAATATGACACATGGAGGTTTGGGCATCAATTATCGTGCATTCAAAATTATCATAGTGAAAAATTACTATCTTCTTACAAGGATTGAAGACCTTCTGAACTAGCTCCATGGTGTAAAGTACTTCACTAAAATAAATCTTAAGTTTGGTTATCATCATATTCATGTTGATCCTATAGATGTATGAAAGATAGCCTTTAAGGCCAAATAAGGTTTATTTGAATGATTTTTCATGACCTTAAGTTTGACCAACACACCAACTATATTAACATGGATAATGAATTATATCTTAAGTCTACCTTGATGATATCTTGATATTCAAAACAAAATGGGATGAACATTTATGCCATATAGAGCAAGTGTTTGACACTTTGAATAAACACAAGTTGTATGCAAACATTTAAAAATGTTCATTTTCCAAGCCACAAATATAATATCTAGGATACATTGTAGAAGCATAGTGAGTCCATATGGACCCAACGAAGATTGTAATCATTTAGGAATGGCCATAACCAAGAAT
Organism: Torreya grandis; assembly: GCA_037957365.1. Classification (NCBI taxonomy): domain Eukaryota; kingdom Viridiplantae; phylum Streptophyta; class Pinopsida; order Cupressales; family Taxaceae; genus Torreya; species Torreya grandis. The sequence continues at coordinate 357,321 of JARHVA010000510.1, read as the reverse complement.
ATCATATAGCTTCATAAATTTATAGGATTGGAAAATTTCTACATAGGGTTTTTACTTGGTTTCTTTCATGTAACTTGGTCTTTAAATATATTACCCAAGGTTCCACTAAAGAAAAGTTAAACTAGAATGTCGTATAGTAGAAAACATTTTAATAATTGAAATACATACTTTATTATACAACAGTACTTGCTTTATTAGACCTCCAGCAACCATTTGATCTTGAGATAGATGCCTCTAAATTTACACTTAGACTAGTCATCACTCAACATGGTCATTTGGTTTCTTACCATAATGAAACATTCATCACACTAGTAAGAAACTACTCAACATATAATCATGATATTTATGCTATTGTTTAGGCATGTATTCATTGGAAGCATTATATTTTGGGTAAGGATATTGTACTCCACATAGATCATAAGTCAACATAAGTTATTATAAACTCAAAATAAGTTGTAGTAAGAGTTCCATAAAAATGGTCTTCATATCTTCAGCAGTTCCATATAAACATTAAGCATAAGAAGGGAGGTGCCATTCTAGTTGGATATTTTCTGGGCTAGCCACTAGTTCAAACTCTCCTTTCTATACTTGAAACATGTGGACATGAATTTAATGCATGGTTAGAATTTTAGCTATCTAACATGAATTTTTTAGATATCTATCAAAAATTTCTTTATAGTAATTTAGTTCCATATTTATATTTGTAGGATGAAATTCTATATCATGTTGGGCACTTGTGCATTCCACATGAGGCAGAGAGATAGAAAATAATTTGGGAGTCTCATTTTATCAATATTGTAGGACATTTTGGAATTAAAAATACTCTTGCAGTGTTATAGAAGAACTTTTTATGGCAACATCTCAAGTCTGATATATTTAAATATATAAAGTCATGTACCACATGTGTAATTTCCAAGCTGATCAATAAGAAGCAAGGTCTTTACACACCTATAATAGTTCCAACAAGATTGTGGAAATCCATTTACATGGATTTTATCTTAGGCTACCCTACTACTAAGCATGGTAATGATTGTATTTATGTAGTAGTTGATAGATTCTCAAAGATGGCGATTCTCATATCCTGTAAGATAACACTATCAACTCTAGTAACAAATCAATTTTAATTTCAATATGGCTAAATCCACTTTGGAATATTATAAACTTGTTAGTTGAGGAATATCCACACCAAACACTTGCATGTATGGATGTACCACATGGATAGGGATCATGGTTTATTTTTGGGTAGAAATTATTCTACAAGATTGTTACAAAGATATTCTATTTTTAGTTGGGATTAGGTGCATTAAATATTTAACAATAGAATACATGTTAACATACCTAGATGCCAAGTATAGATATCATAGTTATAACAATATAGTTTTTAGGATTATATATTCCTATGGATTGTAGTAAAATGGGTTGGATAATGTTAGGTAATATTGTATACGAGCCTTGTGAATAAAGTCCAGATATCTGTAATGAAAGTGTAATGAGTGCTTTATAATATGGAGATTATAAGTAGATTTAATAATTAATGGTTAATAAAATAGCTCTACACTTCCTATGTGAGATATATTTTTTGGGTACTGATATGTGTTATAATTCTATCTCTCACGAAAATGGTTTTGTCTTCTATTTGATATTCTCTGCTCATTGTGAAGTTAGGTGATATTACATAATAACTCTATGAATTGATACTATTCCTCTATAGATGTCTACATATTACTTCCAATTGTTATAAATATTATTATTTTAATGAATAACAAAGGGTATTTTCTCTACAATTTTTATAACTATGTCATCATACCTAATTTTTACCATTAAATATTTGTCTAAGTAGATAGTCATAGGATTACTCAAGATTGTGTAGACCTCTGTGATCCTAGGATAGAAGTTTAATACTAAGTAATGGTTTTCCTTTATCGCAATCTCTTCCTCAAATCATAAGAGTTATCCCCATAATTAGCATGTTTGGGTGAACCTAGGAACCTTTTATAATAATGGTGTGGTGAGCATGGATCTCATTATTTGAGGATATGCTAAGGTGGTTGCCTAGTCAAAGAGATGTGGAATGATAGCTAGATCATAAAATAGCTAAGATTGCACAAAATAAAGCTTAGAGAATATGGTGTTCTAAATACAAAATTATATAGGAACATATTTATGGTGAAATTTATGAGATATTTTGGTGCAAATTACCTAGATTTCTAGTTGACTAGTTGGCTCATCTAGAACATCATAATTTTAGATCTTGTGTATTTTTGACATTACATAGTCTAAGAAAATGATCAAACAACTTTAGGCATTAGACACAAACTAGAAATTTATGATAGATCATTGGTTAGATTTTACCATTGATGAGTATGTCATAGAGTTTATAGTATAAGACTACTTAGCATTTGAAGTGACAACAGATTTATTTATGACAGGGATAAGAGGAAAATTCTTGCAATGACTTCATATGTTCGTTAAGATGTTGGTTGTGGAAAAAGTGATGGTACCTATTCCTTTCCATATAGATTAGTTTCTCTGAGCACCATGGGGCTGTGTACAACATAAAGAGAATGAATAAAAGATGAAAAGATAGAGCTTGAACCTTAGTCTATCATGGAGAATCCAAAGGAAAAGGATTAAATGAAGACTTTAGAACTAGAAAAAAAGTTGCAAAAATGGAGGAGATAGAATAAAAAGAGTACATTTAAGAAGATACAAATAGGAGGAGTAATAGTAGTATTGATTATTTGTATGAAAGGAGACGACAAAGAGAAGTGCACAATATGGAGAGAGAAAGTAAGGAGCATAAAGAAAAGTAATGATAGAGTGCAAGGAAATGATGAGGATTTAACATGGATGAAATAAGAAGGTAGTATTATAGAATTAAAAAAAAAGGGTAAAATTTCATAGTTTCCATGAAGTCCATTCCAAAAAGAAAATCAAGGATTGTCTTATAGTTGCAAACATAATACAGGTTCAAGTTTTGAGAGATATGTCTTTGAAGGTAAGGATCATTTACATATGGAGCACACATCCCTCGAGTCCATTTTTTCAAAATAGTAGTAATTCCTACATAGCTTTAGATGATAACACTTGGTAAGGACCAATTCCAAAAGAAGTTCATAAAAGAAAACTAGAAGTACAAAAGGTTGCATATCATGAAGTTACACAAAGTTTCTTAGACCAACAGAAGAATAACATAACAACATTTATATCTATATAGATAGATACTTTAATTATTATGTAAGCTAAGGATTTCATTACACAACTTTAAACCTTAGACAAGAGGAATGAGACAAAAAAGATATTTTTGCAACTACCACATCCATAGAACCTGAGGAGACATCACAACCACCACCAAACCAAGAGGCACCTCAAATTATATAGAACCCCCTAAAATTGTAACCATCCCTAATGTTGGTTATAATAAAATCAATTATGACACTTGTAAGAAACCCCACTATGGCATCTCAATTAGGGGCACTAACCCACTTGGATCCTTATGATGGGTCTGCAGACCCAGAATAGTACCTACTCACCTGCACTATGAAATGGCAAGCTAAAAGAATCAGTGATGAAGTATGATTTGATTGGAACATTGGATGGTATAACATTAGAATTTATGTTGCATAAATGTGTTGATCAAGCTACCTTATAAAAAGTCAAAATAATGTTGATCATAGAATTTAAAGTCCATAAATTCTCTAGTCAGACCATATAAGATCTCAAGGATATTAGGCAAGGAGCCAAAGAGACTACTTTTGAATATGATCATATATTTTTAGACATAATAAACAATGTTGAGTTTGTTATGGTAGACAAAGACAAGTTTTTTTTGTTCATAGAGGGACTCTGACCAAGGATAAGGTTTGTTATTATACAAACCCAATTCACTAATAAAGCAAAAGCTAGAACAACTTTAATCTAAGTGGAGTAGATTGAAGATTATGGGGAGCTTCGGATCCTAGTTCACAAATAGAGAACACCTTACAACTCCTCATAAAATTATTTAAATAACAACAAGAAGCAGTGTAGAGACCTAGGCCAACTCTTTAGAGTATGGAATGCAGTAAAGAAAGGCACCATCAAAATGAATGCCTGAGAATAAAAATTAAGTTCTATGATATCTGCCACATATTAGGACATGCAACATCTCAATTCCATATGCTATAAGAGTATGTAAATAAAACACATAATTTTTACTACAACTTTTAAAAAACTGACAACCATGATGAGAATAACTATTGCTCACTGCAAGAACTTAGAGAAGATGTCACTAAAAACATATTTGTAGTAGTTATGTAAAAATTAAATATGATAATAGAGGCTATAATCATACGTAAAGTGAATAGGTCTAGCACTAATCTAGTTGTTTCACCTTGGGTACCAACGATACTAGCATATCAACCTACATACATACATAGTTGGAATCCACATGTTCATAATTGGACAACCCTTGTGCAAAACTAGAATTCATGGAATTATCTAATCACATAACCAATGCAATCTAACTAGGCATTATAACTAACTCAAGTTCAATATGGCAAATATGATGGAAATTAATAATTACAAGGGTGTAATCCTTAACATAATTATACAAACTATGGACCACAATAGCTTGGTAATGAGGGTTTCCAACCAAATAGAGGAGGATACCATGGAAGAATGAGGGTAGGTTATCAAGGAGGATTGCAAGGAGGTAGAGGAAATGGACCTCAATCTCAAATTCAATACTATTTATTTGGTGAATTCAACCATGTATAAAGTAATTTCCCTATGAATCCATAATGTCAATCATATTCTGCATATTATAGGGTTTTTAAATAACATGATATAGAGGATTGTCTGCTGTTAGCTAAAGAACATGAGGACAAGGCTGTAATAAATGTAAATATGGTAAAATCACAACCCTGAGAGGATGAATTCTTATAGTTTTCACTCATCGGTAACATGAAGATTAGGGATTACCCCCTTTGTAACTACCATAGGACCATAGGATTAGGAAATCATAACTAGATAAGTATCTGAAATAGGTCATAGAAAAAGGGTTGATACATAAAAAAATGTAGATTCTAAAAATGATTTAGTAATAAGAGACCACTGAAGATGGTTTTATAGCCATAGATGCACAAATGTATGGGAAAATAGTGCACATTATTCGATAAGATGGTGTTATCACTACTTGATAGACTTGATGAAGCTCCTTAGTACACTACAAAATGAAGACATCTCATAAAATATCACCAATTTGCTATATAACCTACTAGAGTGTGCATAAAAGGGCCAATAATGAGCAAATTGGATGATATGGTATGTAAAAACCAAAACATTATGTCATGTTGATTCAAGAATGGATGTTGAAATAGTAGGTTATGAGGTACCCAATGTAGTGTTCAATTTTTGTAGTAATGTCAATATGATCCCTTGGTCAACATGGGTTATTATTGGCTAACCTGTGCTAAGTTACAACCCAATTATACTGATTCTTATAGATTATGGGCACATTGAACCAATTTATTGATTAGAAGACATGGAGATCAAAGTCACAGTGTTGAGCTTGCATGATGACTTTGAAGTCATATATGTGAAGATAGATGAGATGCACTATCTTGCGCTCATTAGGAAAAAATGGCCTTATGATGGTCAGATGACCATCAATACAACAATAAACTAATTAGAAGCTCATTAGGGAGATAGGATTATAGTGATTCATTTAAATAAGGATGGACAAAAGTCATATTATATCCTTATAGAGCTGGACTCTCCCTATGTCTACAATGAGAATAATTGGATGAAGATGAACACTGAAGATAGATGACATGTCTTGTGAGCCATTGAATGCAACTTCATTTAAAATTATGCAAGCCTAACGAATGTACCATTATGGTTAGAATATTTACCTCTCAAGTCTATGTTACCATGTGTGGAGATTCTAACATTATTGGCAGATGATTTAAGTTCCATGTCTATAATGTCACCAACTCAGTCAGACAGGTTTTTTTATATCAAACTAGTCAAACAGATCAAGATTACATAGAACCAATGAGAGAAGGCATTCTACCTTAGGATAGGGATTATTATATAATTGGATATTATGACACTCACATTCTAAATTGGATGAAGGGTGACTATAAGGTATGACCTCTATGCATGGTTTTTATAATGAAACACCAACTACCACACTACTTTGCCACCAAAGATGTTGGTCATTTTATTCTAAAATTTCAATAATATGTGATTGATATCAACCAAAGAGCTATTTCTCTCACATATGCATTAAAAGGGATTTCTATAAACTGGTGGTTTGTATATAAGGAGGCACATATGTAATGGGATGAAGCCTTTAAAATCCTTCTAGCTTGGTTCCAGTTACTAGGAGTAATGAAATATTAGCCAATATTTCATCAAGGAGATTACCTTGAGATTTATATTTACTAGTGCATTGAGGCTTGCACTATATAGGTTGTTGCCCCAAAGTATTAGGTACATAAATTCCATAACACTCTAGGTACCCTTCTTAATACTTGGTACATACATCAGGAGCATAGAAGGGAGACAAAACATTGGACACAGGTTCAAGGTGATTTAATTCAGACCTTTATTTTCAAAGATGACAACCCTCTGACACATAAGGAATTACAAAATCTAAATGTTTTTATATACCATGGGAGGATTGAAGACTTAGATATACTAACTAATTCATCATCTTCCCAAGATGTAACCAACGTTTTGAATAAAGCTCTACAAGACTATAAATTAAATAATGACAAGACAAAGGTCTCTATTCAAACATGTCATAGAATACAAGATGAAGATGAGTGGATAATAGATTTAGTTGAGGAGAATGATATGGATCTCACAAAAATAATCAAACTAAAATGGGAAATTGAAACACTTATAGGTCTAGTCATAAAATCATCTAAAGAAGAAAGGTTATGACATATTAACATTATAGAATGGGGAGCTGAATGGCTATTGTGTGATTCCATTCCTAAGAAAGAATGAAATATTTACCATAAACCCTTAAATGAGCACATTTAGAACAATAAAATTGAGGATGTTCCTTAACTAGCACATATTGGTGATTATTGGTCACAAGAAGACATATCTAAAGTACTACAACTTTTGAAAGATTATCAAGATATCTTCCTATACAAGTTCACTAAACTCAAGGGTGTGGACCCATCTCTGGGGGAGATGTGCATTGAACTGAAGGAGTGCACATGACCAATTAATAAAATACCATATTGTTTAAACCCAAAAATGAAGCTAAAGGTCAAAGCTGAACTGGACTACATGTAAGAGGTTGAAATTATTTTTCCTATGTATAAATCTATCTGGGTGAGTCCTATGGTGGTTCAACTAAATAAGATCAGTGAGATAAGTGTTTGTGATGACTATCATATTTTAAATGAGGCTTGTGTTAATGACCCTTTCCCTACCCCATTTATGGATGAAGTTTTAAAAGTAGTCACAGGCCATGAGGTGTATTACTTTACTAATGGTTTTAGTGGGTACCATTAGATTCCATTTGTAGAAGAAGACAGATCCAAGATGACCTTTGTAATAGAATGGGTTTATTTTACATATAAGGTAATGTCATTTGGATTGAAAAATGTGCCTATAGTTTTCTCAAGGGTTATTGTACCTACATTTAAGGATTTCATCCATGATTTCTTAGAAGACTATTTGGATGATTGGGAAGTATTTTCATTATTTCAAAATCATTTTTCCAAACTAAGGTTGATTTTAGAATGATGTAGAGCTCTACAGATAGTGCTAAAATTCAAAAAAATCTTATTGTTTTACACCCTTTGGGGTTTTTTTAGGTCATTTCATCTGCAACAAAGATATTTTGATAGATCTAACCAAGATCATAGTAATTATGGGAATGCCAACACCCATAAATGAGGCAAAGGTGTGATCCTTACTTGGACATATAGGTTACTACATAAATTTTATTAATGGGTATACTGAAATATTTGTGGCTTTAGAAATGTTATTAAGGAAGGATACACAATTCATCTAGATAGATGAATGATAGGAGGCATTCATTGATTTAAAGTAGAGGTTGGTAACTGCACCAATATTTATTTTTCTAGATTGGAGTATGTCCTTCCATGTACATGTGAATGCATCATAGATCATAGTTGGCATTATGTTGGCACAACTAGGAAAAGATGGTTTGGATTACCCCATTAATTTTTCTAGTTGAAAGCTATATGTGGCTGAAAAGAATTATACTATGAGTGAGTGTAAAAATCGTGAGATTGTATTTACATTGAATAAATTTTTCCATTACTTATTAGCTACACCATTTGAATTATTTACCAACTATCAAGCTTTGCATTACCTAGTAAATAAACCTTTACTAGGAGGTCATATATCTCAATGGTTAATGCTTTTTTAGGAGTTTCAATTTGACATTAATGTAAAACCTAATCAAGAGAATGTGGGACCAAACCATTTGAGTTGGATCTAAAATGGTGAAGATCTAGAGGAAATTATTGATGAGTCACCTGATGCACACTTATTCCAGGTGTCTATGATTCCTAAACAATTTGGAAGATATTGCACAATTTCTAAAATAGGGGACATTTTTAGAATACTACATAGAGTGAGAAAATAAGTAGTTAATTACTAAGCTCCTTTATCTTAGTATAATTAGAGGATTTCTATACTATCTAGGTAAGGATGAAGTACTGTATAGAGTAACACTCAAGCATAAATGACCTCAATTACTTGAATAATCACATCAAGGCATTGTTGAAGGTCACTTCATTGGATATGATAAAACAATAAACATTTTTCAAAGTGTCCTATGGTGGCCTTATTTATTTTATGATGCAAACCAAATCATGTATCAATGTGATGTCTATCAAAGGATGGGAAAGCCAAACCATCGAGATAAAATGTCATTCTAGCCAATGCTTGCACAAAAACTCTTTGATCAATGGGGGGTTGATTTTGTCAAACCTATTAATCTACCCAAAAAATGTAGTCATGCATGCTATATAATCACTATGACTACCTATTTCACCAAGTAGATCGAAGCTACTATGATAACTAGCTATAGTACAAAGGATACAATGAAGTTATTATATAAGAACATAATCACCAATTTTGGAGTGTCTAATCAATATGGTACACAATATAGGTATGCACTTTTTGAATAAAATCATAGAAACACTTACTAATAAATTATTCATATCGCATCATAAAGGTACAACCTATCACCCTCAAGTAAATGGTCAAGCACAATTTGTAAATAAATTATTAAGTAAGATGCTTATAAAAGTATATGATGTTCAGTGAGATGACTGGGAGGATAAAATTTATGTATTCTTATTATCATATCACATGCATTAAAAATGTGCCTCAGGGTTTACCCCCTTTCAACTGGGATATGGTATAGAAGTAATAATGCCCTTAGAGTATGTTAAACCCATCATGTGGATCATAATAATTATGTGTATGGGAGATCAATAATATTTAGGGAATAGGCTATTAGACCTAAATTTACTGGATGAATACCACCATAGAGTATCCTGGACATAAGAGGTAAATAAGTGCAAATACAAAGCTTGGCATGATAAAAATTAATGCACTAAATAATTTTAGATAGATTAGCCCATGCTATTATATGATAGTCAGTTTTGAGATTTTCTAAGAAAATTAAACATCCATTGAAAGGGACCGTATATTATTCATGCATTATCATAGCTAAGAATGATGGTATTGTAATATTTACAAGGTGCCATTTTTCTTAGAAAGGTGAATGGTAGTAGGCTCAAATCCTATTACCAATAAGTTGTGTACAAGAAAGAATATGTGCTCATTCACACTAGTTTAGCATAATATTAATTTTCATTCATGATGTCTAGATTGGGTTTGGTTTTTGTTATGATTATGTATGTATTTCAAAATTATGTGTAAATAAATTGGATTTAGTAACCCACAAGTAGGAGGTATTATGTATAATTGGAGGAAAGAATTTATAACACAATTAAAATAGGAAACAAAGAAAGACAATTAAGTTCTATAAAGCTCTGTATAATAGAGATCATGATGATGGCTAAAGGCTAAGGGATGGGTGTTAATAACTATGCATGTGAGAGAGGAATCATAGATCCTAAGTAATCATCATGATCCACATCAAGAAATGGAATAATCAATTCATAGATTTTGTGGGTCACATCACTCCACTTGACCATCACAAAAAGATGCCACATCAGTAAAAAGTGTGCTAGCTAATCAATTCAAATATTTAGTTACTAATTTTTTTCAAAAGAAGATCCCAAGGCAATTTGGTGCATTTAAATCTAAAGGGTATCACTAGGCATGCAAAGACCTATGTATATATCCCCTATTGCTAGTTGAATTGTCATTTCATACTTAGCTATTTTCAACTAATTTGGTGAGTATCCCTTTAATTCTCTTGAACCACTCTATACTCCTTATATTCCAACTAGATTAACCATAGCATAGAGATATTCATGATGGCCACTATTGCACAACCATTATTCATCAAAATGCTCTCCACTACATAATTAGAGGACATTGAGGTTGGCGTAACTATATGATAGGAAAAAAAATTAGATCATAATGTGTATCCTTCTCTCATATGCATAAAAAAAAAGATTATTTATTCTTGAAGTAGCCCTAGATGCACAACCTTTGGTAAATAGACCACCACATAGGCTCCACAACACTGATGTGGAGTGTCTAATTTGGATACCTACATTTAGTCAACTGAGTGACATCATGGAACTTCTGTTGGGAAGGTATAACCATAGGAAAATCTATTTATTTACAAACATCACTATATATGTGAATGAGGTTGTGATAATAAGGGCCATAGGTATAACATCATGTGGACATTCTATGATTCCTTACAAATCAAAAGCTCTTCTGATTTTACTTGAGATTAAGGAGGCCTATATCTTTATAAATCACAAAATTCTTTTGGATGACATCCCAAATGAAGATGTTTGTATCTTAGCAGAGTGTATGACTAAACATTTTTGGCAAATAAAAAAATTCATGAAAGAGGACACAAAAGGGGTCATTGATATTGTGCATCACATGGTCTAACAGGGGGAATAATTTAATTGGATAAATTTTTTGGTGGATGAGCTTACAATAAATATTTCAAAAGTCATTACATTTACAAAACAAACTTTTCAATATCAATTAATGTTGGTGTTATTGCTCATATTTATATAGTGGAAATCTCCAAAAGGAGTTGTCAATCTAGATGTAGATCACTAGCCAGATATTACATTCGAAAACCTCATTTGGAAACATAATGAAAGTTCTTACCTTACACATCAACTAATATTTAGTGCATGGTGGGATGAACTCATGGAATTGGTGCTTAGTAACCCAACAATCCCACCATCCATTATACAATTTTTGGGCCAACATGTGGTGTTTGTCAAGTTTCCACAAGGAATTTAACTCCACATTCATGAGTTTACAAAGGCTCTATTTGCACCTTTGACCTTCTTTATCAATGTGCATATGGCATAGAAGGAAGTCACCCATTAGAAAACTCTAACCACACATAGAATGAACCCTTTACAAATAATTCCTCCTAATGTTCCCATTCTGATGAACATCGTACAAAAAATTATGAAAACATTTACTCCATTAGATAGAGGAAAGTGTAAAGTTCCTATGATTCATCGATCACCTTCTCCTCCATGAAGGAAGACTCATAGTTAGAAGACATGGTTACATGACCCACATGTGCCTCAGCTTATTGTAAAATGTGAGTGGTATAATATTCAAATATACTAATAAGAGGTCTACTATACTATGTTCATAGCCATGGCTAGTGATCTATTTGAGAGCAAAGAAGAAAAATAATTTTTCTTTTAGAAAGTGGTGCATACAGTGTAAGTTCAGAAGTAGGCACCCCAACATTTGTCTGTAAAATTCCTAGCTTGTCTATAATATATTATTTTAGATATTTTGGGTGAGGAAGCCAAACATTAATGGATCCAAGCATAAATTACAGTATAAGGTGGCTTCGATGAGTCCTTTTAGACCCAAAAAATTGATCCTCTTATTAAGAGTCCACCAAAATTGCTCTAGCATAGGCATTGCATGTTGAAAAGATATAAACCTACTATGGAGGAGGAAGTTTCACCCATAGCCTAACAATCCACAGTAGCTCCTATATCTTTAGGAAGGATTGCACCATTATTTATTGAAGATACACCTAGATTTGGGCACTAGAAAGGATGTGTATCACAAGAAATGGTGCATAGATCTATGGTGAATTCTTATTCATCACAGTCAGATGAACCCCTCATTAATACTGAAGAGGTGGTGTTAGATGCATAAATTCCAAAAGAAAAATAGGTTACCGAAAAATAAGCACAATGAGTTATTGAGTATATAAAGAGAAAGGAAGAAAATAAATAATAGAATGAAATGGCAAAGTAAAAAGGTTTGGAGGCAAAACAACCATAACAAATCGAGGTGCCCATACAAGTAGTCGAGTTGTAACTCATTGTTAAGTTTCGGAAACTAGAAAATGTGAAGGAAATTCCCCAACTACATAAATATTTCATGTGTCAATGGATATCCCCATCTAGTTCACATCAATTACAGACATGGAGGTACACAAATAAAAGCTCATTGAGGCTAAGAAAGTGTGTAAGTAGGATGTTGTTATTGAGCTGGCAAAGAAGTAAGTTGTTGATGAGGCTGAGCACAAATTTGTCATGAAAGTGGCACCAAAATAGCTATAAGCTATATCTAAATTCACTTAGGGTGCAATAAAATATGGGGATGTAACAACCATATGATCTATGCTTTATTCCTCAAGTTCCACCAATAACCACAAAGACCACCATTATCCCCATGTTGCCCAAGGATCCCCCACTCTTCTAAAGTAGGTTGAGGCCACATAGATGACTCCTCCACAATTTCCATCTATGACTCCACCTTCTACCTCTTTTTATTCTTAATCCCTCTCAACCCAAGGTCAAGCCTTTCCAAAACTTGATCCCATTATGACATCCAATTTTTATCACATAGCCCTCAGGGATGTTCCTTCTACACCTTCTTATCTCACCATATTTTCATTCCTCCTCACTCAATTGTGATGCCTTCCACCATGACCTCCACTATTGTATTTACTATGCCCCCACCCACCATTGAAGCATCTCTTAATGTTTCTAAGCTTTCCTTGGCTAAGCAGTTAGAGGGTGTTTCTACCTTTCATAAGTTCATCATACAGACTGTTGTTTCTTTGTAGAATAGGGTGTCCTAGTTATAGCATGATAATTTTGACCTACAGAGTGTGATCAACAACACTATTAATTTTATTAAATACTTTTTCCCTACCATTTACTCTCAAGTTGTGGTCCCTAGTTTTATGCTGGATTGTAAAAAACTTCCAAATCTAGTGGCCCAACTTATGCAAGATTGGGTGAGCATCCAACAGGTTAATCATATCAAATTGCAAAGTTAGGATATCAAGGAGGAGTTTAATGAGTTTTGTGAGCTCCTAAAGCTTTGTCAAGATGAACTCACTATTGTGATTGGATTGATCAACTAGAAATCCTAAGTGGATGCGGTATGGAATTATGTGCTCCCTGAATTTATGACTATGAGTTCTTCCATATATAAAATTCATGATCTTTCTATCACCTTTTATAGGTTTTTATCTACATTTCAAGCATCTACATAAGCTCAAGTATCCTTTAAGCTCTAGTTTCAGGCTTGGTAGACTCAAATGTTTTGCAATAATTTTTTTGGGATCTAAACATATCACCATGATAATACGTTCACCCATCTACATGCAGCTATCTCTTGAAAAATGACTATTGCTAAGTTTGCTCTCTTTTCTAATATAGATAATGATATTTCTCAATTGTTATATGCTTAGTTTACTTTATGGGTACTTCTATACAAGATTCAAGAGTATTTGATTGATTAACATAATTATAAGATAGACATGGTTAAATTTGATAGTACAATTACTCCATTCATTGATGTCTATACCATTATTACTCCTAGTCAACTCCAACAACATTTATGCCAGACAAATACCATTATTTCAAGTTATTCATAGAGTACTTTGTCTACTTCAAAACCACCGACTGCATCTATATCTTCATCGATGCCTCCTCCATCCAGCAAAGTTTTTTTTATAGTGGGGAATTTTGAGTCTCATCTCTTTATTTGGTAGGACCATAAGAACCTATGGGGATAGGTTGGTTGAAAATCATAAGGGTGCACCTCTAGTTTTTCTAGTCTATTTAAAACTATAAAGGGTGGTAGAATGGCTTTATACCTAGTTAAAAACCCATGAGGGTACATAAGTAGTGCGTAATGGGTGAAAAATGGTAAATGACACCTTGAGTAATCCATATTTTCAATGCATTATACCTATTTTTTGTGGTCTTATCTTAGAACAAGACAAAAGTTTAAGTCCAAAAAAGTGTTAGCCAAGGAATGTGTACACTAGCCACTCACATCTATGGATGTGACATGTGGATAGGGATTATGATTTATTTTTGGTTAGCAGTTATTCTACAAGATTGTTACAAATATATTATATTTTTAGTTGGGATCAGGTACATGGAATTTTTAGCAACAAAATATAGGTTGACATACCTAGATGCCAAGTATAGGCATAATGGTTATAACAATATAGTTTTTAGGATTATATATTTATGTGGATTGTAGTAGAATGGGTTGTATAGTGTTGGGTAATATTTTATACGAGCCTTTTTAGTAAAGATGAGATATTTGTAATGAAAGTGTAATGAGTGCTTTATAATATGAAGATTGTAAGAAGATTTAGCAATTGATGGTTAATAGAATAGCTTTGCACTTCCTATGTGAGATATATCTTTTGGTTACTAATATGTGTTATAATTCGATCTCTCATGAAAATGTTTGTCTTCTATTTGATATTATCTACTCATTATGAAGTTATGTAATATTGCATAATAACTCTATGAATTGATAATCTTCCTCTGTAGACATCCACAAATTTCTTCCAACTATTAGAAATCTTATTATGTTAATGAATAACAAAGGTCTTTTCTCTAGAAGTTTTATAATTGTATCATCATACCTAAGTTTTATCATTAAATATCTATCTAAGTAGATAGTCATAGGATTAATAAAGATTATGTAAACCTATATAATCCTAGGATAGAAGTTGAATACCAAGTAATGATTTTCCTTTTTTCCACAATCTCTTTCTCAAATCATAGGAGTTATTCCCATAATTAGCATGTTCTGGTGAACCTAAGAACCTATGGTAATAAAACTATCTTGTCTAATATTAGCATAATATTTCTGAGTAATTTATAGAAAGAACTCTAGTTTATGTTAGACACAAAGCTGAACAAATATACCTCCTTTCATCCATAAATTGATGGACAAATGGAAGTGTTAAATATGATGATAATACACCTTCTGATAGTGTATACTTATAAGAATAAATTCACTCGAGATTAAATCCTTCCTTTCATTCAACATGGATACAATAGAGATTTGCATAACTCTATTGCTCATAACCTTTTTTAGTTTTGTTTGGGTTTCTAACCTTTAGACCCATTGACGTAGATTAACCTATTATTCCATCAATATTACAACTAATTTAGATCAAAAAAATGAAGTTGAAGAAGTTATTCAATTCATTGAGCACATAAGAACCTTCAACAAGTGTAAACCATTTTGCAACTAACAAATGTGAAATACAAGTAATGACATAAAAATCATCATACACCACACACCTTATAGGTGTGAACAAGGAATCCAAGTGGGGAGATTAGTATTGTGTTAGTCTCATAAAATAAATGAAATAAGCACACTAAATCCTAACACCTCTAACCTAGACACTAGGGAGATCTTAGGTAACAAAAACTAAATGAAAGCACAACTAAAACATAAAAGACACCTCTTTTACCTTCCTTGGGAGCTCCATATGGCTTTGTTGAATGATCTGTTCGGCTTGTGCATCAAGAAGTCTTTGAAAATGGAGGTTGTTGTGTCTCCTTCTATCCTTGAAGCCTTGGATTGACTATTTTTCCTTGGCTTAAGGTTTGGGCATGCTAACATTACTTGCATGAGGCTTATGGAGCAAAATCCTACATAATAACTTTTTAATATCCAAGATTTGATTTTGAGACTCTCTTTTTATCAATGGGTACGATATTATATTTATAGCCTTACGAATCAAATCTCACCCAAGGTGAGTTAAGGTTGAGTTGAGACTAACTCTAGTTGAGTTAAATGTTGTCATGCAATTATGACTTTTAGTTACTAGTCATAGTTCTCAAAATTGATATTTTGGGATATTTTAACAACTCATAAAGGCTTGATATTTTTATTGTTGTAATTTATATTTTTAAATATTAATTAATTATAAATGGATAATTTAACTAAGCATTTAATATTATTTAATTAATTGATTGAATTTGATTAGTCTTTTTTTCGTTTAATATTTGATTAAATGCCCTGCTTAATGGGCCCACGGCTAAATTGATAGTTTTGATATTGCAAGGTGATTAGGGATGAATCCATGAGAGGTTATTATTGCATAAAATAGGATGCCCCAATTAGGAATATATCAATATTATTCTGAGATTTGATGAATGACGTGCAATCAAATTTGGGATGTTTAGTAATTCTTAGGCTTAATTTTCAATGGTTGGTAGGAATCAATCTAAAGTTCAATCAAAGGCTAGTTGTGGCTAGTTTTAGGTGTTTATAATTTACCCCTGTTTGGGAAGATATTGAAAGATATAAATATAGTAATGTCTTTTCAAAGAATGAAAAGGGTCGTTAAAGAAGGAAAGAAGTTAATTATTGAAGAAGAAACTCCAATTTTTTTTTGGGAAGCCTATAATGATGCCCTTCGAGGGAGTGGCTGACACATATGATTGATGGATGGTCCCTCAAAAAGAAACAAGAAAAAGAATGAAATTAACCCATGGGTGAGATTAATCCAATTGAGAGAATGTTTGAATATTGATTTAAAAAGTATTATTTCCCAAAGGCATTTGTAATCAATAACAGAGGTTAAGACACTAATTTTCATAAATATGGTTATAATTAGTGGCATAAACGCATACCCCAGTAGGGTAGATGAGTCAAAAAAAGATTTTCCCACATGCACTTATAATCATTAAAATAACTTGGATTGAATAATGAATTGTGGTTGTGCCCCATTAGGGAATATTATCAAGCATAACTCAAGGATATAACATGTTGTAAAGATTAAAGATGAGGAGGTGCAAACATAGATGTGATAGTCTAATGAATGAAGAAGCCACAAACAACTAGGTACACAAGGATGCACAAATTAATGAAAGAGATGATTTAAAGATAAAGGTTGATTAGTGTGAATGATTCGGCTATACTTACCAAGGTGGAGATGTTCATCCTTATTAGCATTGATACAACTAGAATGGTCAAGGGTTTGATTTGATGGAGGAGGGTGGAAGGATTTTCCAAGATTACCAAGGAGAATTTTTTATGGCTCCATTATTTGTAATATTTCTTGAGCTGAATTTTAATATAGCACATGATGGTATGTATCATGATATAAAACATCATGATAACGTAGATGAAATATACATAAGGACTAACTTCTGATCTAATAAATAATTGAAAATAATGCACCAATGATAAAAACCATGATGATAATGTTGATGTATGAATATGCATATACTCAAGAATAATATGTAAGGAATCACCAAATAAACACATAGAGACTGATTCAAGGCACAACACCGAAAGCAAATGAATTGGAAAATAAATAGACAAAAAACTAAGCAAACTATCACATAAAAAATCTAAAAAAAAGAAACAAAAAGCATCATGTCATCAACTAAGTCAATATTTATGCATGAAGGCTCAATGGAATGATAAATGGGTAGTTCCCCCAAGCAAGGGTACATGTAAAGGGAAGGCCACACCCCCAATGGTAGTGGAACGGATTCAAACTAGAAATGGATTTACCATAGTAGGGTAGATCAAGGATGATTAACTAGGTTTAAAAAGGACAAATGTTTATGGATTTGGAGGCTTTATATCTCTCTAAGAGATGGTAAGTCGATTTTCTAATTTTTAGGATTTTGAAATGTTTCAAACATTTTTGGAATTTTTGAGATATCTTAACTCATTAGAGATTGATAGGATACCACTTGTAAAATGAAGAGTGTTGGCTTAGGTTACTCACAAAATGGTTGGAACATTGGCTTAGGTGATGATTGAGGCTAACCACAACATGAATCAAGCATAACCTTCATAGTCCCATTAGGACCTCAAGTTACTATACTCCTACTAACACAAAAGGTAGTGAGATCTAATATGGTAATAACAAGCTCTAAAATTTAGGAAAATGGCAAGGGAAATGATAATGGTAATTAAAAAGTGATGTGGCAATTCATTGTAAAAGGTATTGTTGCTAATTTTCCCATAGGCATTTACAATTAGGAAACAACAACATAGGTTAGTGATACTAATTTACTCATAGATGGTTATAATGAGTAACACAAGGTGGAACATTAATTTTCCCATAGGTGGTTATAATTAGTGTTACCAATCAAACATAAATAAAATATGTAATTGTCAGATCCACTATCATACTACTTTCACATACCATAATTTAAATATGTAATTCTAAAACTTCTAAAACTAGATCAAAATCCCTTTGTGGAAGGTGTTTGAAAAACTAATGGAACCAAGGTCCAAAAGGGGTAGGTAGGGCAGAAAAAAACAAGTTTGGTCAATAGTGAAGGTATGGTATAATGACATACATCATGGCATTATTCAAGGATGATGATGTTATAATGGTAACAAGGTTACCCCTAAGTGATAAGGCAAGGTAAATGGTAGGGTATGAAACAATGGCAAGAGGAATAGAAAATGACAACTGTAAGGTAAATGGAAAATGAAAAAGGCAAGGAAAATATATGGTCTTGTTATTCTTGTTGATGTGGAGATGCACATCCTAATCAACATATGATATAACTAGAATATTTAATCATGTAAATTATAGCCCATGCCTCTTCTCAATAGCTACTCTGTCAAGAACTTATTGTATATTTGGACTTCAATAAATTTTTTTTGATAATCATTGGTCTTTGAATATGTTTCCTCCAAACTTAGAGGCAAGATATATTTGTATCCTTTACAAAGGAAAGTGTGACCAAGGATGGTAAATACAGATAAATATTACATAATAGGTTTGATTTGGTAATGTAAAGGTGGATGATAATGAATAAATGGATCTTAGTGGTTGGGAAATAAATGAAGATTAGTATTTTCAAGCACACACAATGTTGTTGATTCTAGATTTGACATAACTTTGGTTATGGCAAGGCTGAAGACTTCTAAATATGCTCTCAATAAGACCATCAATTTTTTCTGGTTATTTAAGTCAAAAAGTAGCTACCATCTGATTATATTGTATAATGGAAGTTGTATTGATGTTATATTTAATAATGTATTTATCAAATAGTGAAGAACTATTGTGATTAGCTATTGGTTCCTCGATGAGGTTTTCACCAATAAAGTTTTCCTAGTTGTCCCATAGCACCTCTAAGAAGGTTTCACTAAGTAATGTTAACTTTTGACTTTGATTGTCTTATAATACCTCAAACAAGGTTTCATTAGAAGATGCCAAGTTTAGACTTTGATTATCGCTTAGAGCCTCCAAAAATGTTTCACTAGGAGATTATTCTTATTTTGCATGAATGTGATCTTGGTCCCCATGATATTCTTCAACTGATATGTTACCATGGATGTAGATCAACAAGGTGTGATTTAGTTGGTCCCAATCGACACTTGTAAGAGGTGGAAGTTCAATATAATGGCTATGTTGGTTGGTGTTAATGACATGTGGAATGGTATTTGAATGGAAAGATACAACAAAATCCTCATAGAAGATAGTATGAGAACTTGTATCGATGTTGAAGTAATCATCCTCAAAAACCATGAAAGGATCATAAATATATTCAAATTGATCTGTAAGGCATGCGTAACCAATGTTGTAATAACCATGAATGTATTTTGATTATAAAGTTGAGTCTGAATCAAAGGACTCTAAATCTAATGCCAATACTGATGTTTGTTATTGGATAAGCAACTGCCTATGATGGCATATGTTGACCCCTAAATTTTGAATAAGTATTATTCCATTTTTGACACATGATGTAGAGGGACCATTGTCTATTTTAATACAAGTACTGGTAAGGCATAGAAGGACCATGGCACGTAGCTCATAGGAACAAAAGGTGATGGGCATGGAAGGGTAATGACATAAGAGACCCAACATGAGATGACCCTTTCAAGGGAGAACATGTCATGAGGGATCCAATAATAGAGGACTTAGAACCAAAGTGAAAGAATAGGGGAGTACATGGGAAGCGGAGCATGAGGGACACATGATCAATTAAAATAAGAACTCAAGTAGGAAACTTTGACCCCACCAATCGAAGGTTTTGTACCATCCTACAAGGAATGAAACACTTGACTACTAAAATATAGCATAGAACAAGGATGCAGGGGCATAAAGACCTGAGTCTATAGGAACAATTAATTGTAAGAGCCACAACTCTTAGTTTGTTGAGAGTCTATGTGCCATTTGTTCATGGTAATTAGAATTATGACACTTGGTCAGGGCAAAAAAAGTATAAAAACCCCTTTTTTTAATGATTTGCATGATGATTATTTGGGAAAGAGTGATAGAAAATTTGTCTTGTAATTCATTAAGTGATTAATAAGAATTCAATGTTTGCTATATCTTGAGATGAATAGTAAAATATTCTAAGTGTTGAATGATGAATGTGTTTTACTTCCAAGTCATGGGTATCTTGTTCTTTTATCACTAGTCAGTAATGGTAATCATAATTATATTGGTAGTTATATCAAGGACAATAAGGATAATAGTAATATATCTATGGTTTTAAATGACCTTTTAAAACTTATGATTTTAAAAGATGAACAGACACTCATTGTGCTTCAAATACTTCAGGAACTGATATTTCACTACATGCTTCGAATGAGCATGCGAGACTTACCTCTCACGTGAAAGGGCCAATGCACTAGCTTGTTAGGTAAAAGCTTTAATGCCAAAGTAGAAATAACTAAAAAAATCCAACATTTTAGTTCCATTACCAGGACTTGAAGTAATTGGAGCATAATCATGGGAAATGTTTGAGTGTATTACATTAGAGAATATTGAAGAATGGGATACTAGTGTTGAAGACAATTTTTTAGTTCCATATCTTGAACCATGAATTTTTGCATGACAGTGGGTAGAGTAAAATATTTATAGTTCTCTGTATGAAACTTTATTTTTTGAGGTTCCAGTTCTCTTGCATTCTTAGATTCTATCATATGCTCAAGGACAGTCCAAAAATCTTGAAATAAGGTAACCTTGGACACTTGAGCGTTAGAGGAATTTTTCATGACTTGAAGTACCCTAGATGCGAGTAGTTAACTTTTGTTGGTGAGGTATTCATAATAACTACATTTTGGAATACGTGGTTTCCACCTATTAATGTCCTAATGAAGCAAAGTTCTAATTTCAATGAGAGCTGAGGGGATACTATCTCTCATTATTTGCTTTCAAAATCAAGAAGCTAATTATAGACCTTGGATTTGAGACTCTACCCATAAAAGGCTAAAATCTCATGTGCATGAGTCACATGTTTAGGAAGGGAGACTAGAGATTAATTAAATATTGTGGGTTCAACATGGTATTAAGCTAACAAGTATTACAAAAACAAAATTATGATGAAGCTCAGTAGAAGACCATGGGATTTAAAAGTATTGGAAGAGATTAGTAAACCTCAAGGAGTGTTGTGAAGAGCCACAAGGAGGTGGACATGCATGAGGAACCCATCACTTTTGAGCTAAATACTTTGCCACTTTTATTTTATGAAGATCAACCAAGCTGGACTATAGGAGTTGTGGAACTAATCCTAAATCAACCAAGTTCCCCAACCGTAGTGTGTGTTTATGACTTTGAGTTGGATAAAGTACGTATATGAAATTGGGATATAGATATTTCAGAGTCAGAACCTAAACCAATATGGGAAACTATAACTAGGCTAGTTGACACTCATCTTGAACCTACATCTTTCCATCTTCAAGGGAATACTATGGTAAAACTAGGGATGCTTGGTGGATCTGGCCCTCAAGGCTAGAATACAGGTGCAAACTTGGGTAACCAACCCTCTACCATGCCTCTTTCCATGGGTACTACTATTGGAAACACTGAAAGAGGATTAGGAGGAGGTGTTGGAAGAAGCACACCCCCACCTCAAGGAAAAAAAGCTAGATCTTCCCAAAAACCACCCTCTCAACCAAAACCCACCATGGTTTAATATAAGATGACATTATATTTACCTAAATACTGAGGGGTAGATAATGTGGTTGAACATGTACATAAGTGCAAATTGATTTGGAGGGTGCAAGGCATCACATCTTATAAACATAAGGCTACTCAATTTTACACTATGATTTTAGAACACACACACAAGTGGTATTTAAATTTTGACACTTAGCAAGCGGTAGTCTACTATGACCAACTCAAAGTAGCCTTATTGTAGGAATTTGACATTCTTGAGTTTGAGCATCAAAGTATAGTGGTACTGAAGGGCATAAAATAAGGACTTATAAAAAGTGTGTATGATGCATAATTAAAAATTTTGATTTCTAAATTGTCATTTTAATTAAATCCTACTTAACATGCATAACGCTATGTGGTAGGTTTATTGTTACCTTTTTTTTGGACTCTATCACAAAGAACCTTCACCAGCATGCACGAGGCTTTGGAAGCTGCACTCTAAATTGAAGTAGTTGGAAGCATGGATACCAAGATTAGTCCCTTTATGGAAGAAAAGATAGAATCTATGTAACCACAAATTGAAAAGTTAATGAGAAAAAATGCACATGAGACACGTAGTGGTGTTTGGTGCACTGACTATGAAACTGAAGGTCACACAAGGAACAACTACCCATGTAAGAACATCCACATGGTTTTATAACAAACTTGTGAGATCTATCATGAAGAACATGATGTCTATTCTTGTCCACTTTTACAGTGGGATATAAACCCTAAGGTATTTGAGTATTGTAATATTTTTTATGCCTACACCCATGACACCAATGATTGCCAACTGATTAGTGATATTCATGAAGCTCGAGTGCACAACACATGCCAAACCTCAGTCACTAATAACTAAGATAATGGTGGCTATCGTGGGTGAGGAAGAGGACAAAGATGAGGTGGTAGTTGATTCTTACCAAAGACTTACTATAAATGTGGGTCACTAGACTATTATCAAAGAGATTACTTAGAGTACCCAACCTACGTATTTTGTAAAAAGGACCACTGATTGGAAGAATGTCCTAATTTATATGCAGCCATCACTAAAGACTGAGATGAAAAGGGTATTGGCATGATTTGAATATACAAACCATAATGGCATGCATGACCAACCATCCCAATAGTGCAATAAGTAAATATCACCACTCGTAGTTGGGGACAGACTCAATCCACATCTAACCCAATCAAAAAGGTACATCGAGAAGAACCATAAGCTAGGAAATACCCTAATGTTCAATAGTAAAATGATGTCCTTAACCATATAATGACACTTCTACGAGAGTTCCAAGGTGAGATTCAATACCTCAAGGACAAGGATGTGACACAATGTGGTGCAATATAAAGGGAAGCTAAACCTTAACCAATGGCATACGATAATTTTTAAGAACTATGCAAACGTATGCTAGATGAGGGAATTATCCCTTAGTTCTTGGCTAAAAATTCAAGCTCACTTACCATATCAAATCCAACCTAAACTCAATCAACAAAGCACATGGTAATACCTTTAGACCGAGAATAAGGACCTCCTTATATTGAGTTTGTGAGTATTGAAGACATCAACCACTTGTATAATGTTACTACTCAAAATGATGAACAACATAATCCAATTCCAAATGGTATACTTCAATGGATGGATAACCAGTCTATCTAGGATACTAAGAGTAATGCTTGTAACTATTGGCCCATTTAGACTATGATCTCACTAGAAGATTGTGCAATGTCATAAACAAAGGAAAAAGCATCCCTTGCTAGCTTCCTAAAAATCATAAGACCATGAGTTTAGCAATAAGAGGACCACTGGTGGGACCACCAATAGAAATACTTGATGAAGCCTCATGGTTCCAAGGACAAATGGAGGTGTGTGACTTTGTCGAGCACCTCAAAGAGTTCTATGATGTTGAAAATGATAAGATAAGGTCATTAGATCATATTTTTTATGGTACCGCCACTAGATGGTGGCACACTCATAAAAAGAACCTTCTATACTAGTATCAAGTGTGAGCTACTCTACATTATAGATTCTACCAGGACATTAATATCAAAGGCACACTTATTTATAGTGGCATACAAGTACCCATACCTCACATTGAGACTTATAAGAGTATATGGTGCACTGAGGAAACATTCTTACTAGAGTACCTTTGGGTCTATGCATTTTATGGCACTTTATGCACTTAGGATTAGGATTAGTATATTCACAAAGAGAGCCACATGGGTACCAAGGTTTGACAACTAGTAAAATACAACATGACATCGATGCTCTCTTATTTTTCACCAAGGATGGACTTATGCCTCACTCTTTAGGCCATACATGAAGCAATCATTAGAGACCCAAGTCTTGTCAAAGATTTCTTGCATCATATTTATCAAGATCCTAGAGTAACTTTACATTTATTTGTTGAGCCTCCCACCTAATTATTTACTACATCATCGATAGTTCTTAGTGAATAACACCATGAAGATATCCACTTGGGAAAATAAAAACTCATCTTCCAAGTAGATGAAAGAGAAGGGTCTACTACACTCAAACCCTTGACTAACCACTTAGATTTCCCTATAAGTACTAGTTCATGAAATATTCAAGACACAAGTTATATAATAGATAACCCTTATCATGGGCCCACTCAAACTATTCAATGTAACATTGGCATGGCATAAGAGCCAAAGTTGGATACAATTGGAAATTATTGGGCTGAGATAGAAATCTCATAGATTTTTGAGTTATTAAAAAAGTATTAGGTTGTATTTTTGAATAATTACAATGAAATTAAAGGTGTTCACCCTTCTCTAAATAAGATACACATAAACCTAATCGACAACGCTTGCCCTGGGAAGAAATGACCATACAAGATAAACCCCAACCTCTAAGCACAAGTAAAAGAGGAGATCAATAACATGCTTTAGACTAGAGTAATTACTCCCATTGTTGAATCTAATTGGGTTAGTCCTATGGTAATCAGTATCTAAAAAGATGGGTGTATTCATATCTATGTGGATTATCATGTCTTAAATGAATCATGTGTGATAGATCCTTTCCTAACACCTTTCATAGATGAAATCCTAGAAGTTGTTACTGGTTGTGATGTATACTCTTTCAAAGATGGGTTCTTAGGGTACCACCAAGTCTAGATAGCTGAGGAAGACCAATCAAAGACTAATTTCACTACTTAATGGGGATCTTTTGCCTATACATTCATGCTTTTTGGGTTGAAAAATGCCCCAAAAATGTTTTCATGGATAGCAGTTGAGGCTTTCAAAGATTTCATTCACAAAGTCCTCCAAGCCTACTTAGATGACTAGATGGTATATGGTTTATTCAAGGAACATTGTGCCAACCTGAGACTCATGCTTGAGCACTATCGAGTGTTGTAAATTTAATTCAATTTGAATAAGTGCCTATTTGTGACACCCTTTGGTATACTTCTTGGGCATATCATTTGTAAGGAAGGACTCCTAGTAGACCCAACCAACGTCTCTGTTATTCTCCATCTGCTAGTGCCCAAGACTTAGCATGAGGTACATGCCTTCCTAAGACATATGGGCTATTACCAAAAGTTCATTTAGGGCTATGCCAAGATTGTAGAACCCCTTAAGGACCTTATAAAGCATAATAAATAGTTTATATGGACTAATTATTATAAAGAAGCTTTTGAAACACTGAAGGAAAATTTACTTACCACTTTTATCTTGCAATTCCCTAATTGGACACAGCCTTTTCATGTCCATATTGATACATAGAGAATGATAGTCAATGAAATACTTGCACAACTAAGTGAAGGAAACTTAGATAATCAAATTTACTTTGCTAGTAAGAAGCTGACACTGACTAAAACAAACTATACCACCACTGAGCATGAATCATTTTCTGTGGTTTATGCCCTACAAAAGTATAGGTAGTACCTTTTGGCCACTCCATTTATATTCTATACAGACCATGAGGCCTTGAAGTATCTTGTCAATAAGCCAGTACTACATGGAAATATTTGCCATTGGAATTTTCTCTTCTAAGAATTCTAGTTTTTTTTATAGTAGTAAAGCCCAAGAAGACCAACTTTGGACCTGATCATTTATCCTAAATTGAAAATGAAGAACCCCCACATGCCATATAAGATGATCTTCCTAATGTAAAACTCTTTTGAGTTATTTGGGTACCTAAAGAGTTGGAAGATATTACAACATTTCTCAATACTAGATGCATGCCTGACTCCCTCACTCCATATAATAAAATTCAACTTATGGTCTGTGCCACACCTTCTCAGCTCATAGTAAGATATTTGTAAAATGGATCATGATGAGGTGCTTTACTATTGTGTAATGTAATATGAGTGCTCTTAGGTGTTATGAGAAGTCCACTAAGGTATTTCCAGAGGACATTATGTTGAAGAGGTTATCGTGTGTAAGGTCTTGCTCATTGGACTTTGGTGGCAAACTTTATTCAAAGATGCAAAGGCTTATGTTAGGAAATGTAATGTCTACCAGTGCATAGGAAAACACAATAGAAGAGATGCTATGTCATTGTACCCTATTACTTATCAAGAACCATTCAAAAAATGGGCTATTGACTTTGTGGGGCTTATCACTCCACTAGGATGATGAATGGGCTCTTAATACATCATTTTAACAATCGAATACCTCACATGTTGGGTTGAAGTAGCACCAATAAAATACTATACTATAAAAATTACCATGTGATTCATCTGAGAGAACATTATAACATGGTTCAGATGCCCCTTATGCTTCACCAATGATCATGGAACCCACTTCTTGAATGAGATAATTTATATATTATTAGCCAAGTTCATGATAATTCACCATAAGTTAACACTATACCACCCAAAAGTTAATCAAATAGTTGAATATTTCAATAAGATCCTTAGTACCACTTTGATAAAAAAATTACAATGTTGGCAGGATTGATTGGGATGATAGAGTATCTGTATTACTTTGGGCTTACCAAACTACATTCAAGCACTTCAACAAAAGTACACTATTCAACTTAGTGTATGAAAAAGAAGTGATCATGCTAGTAGAGTTCATGGTTCCATCTCTCTAGATAACACATATAAAAAACCTAGATGATGAACCATATTTGAGAGCTTGGCTCGATGATTTGATGAAACTAGATGAGACTCAATTTCTCACCCATTGGAGTCAGGATGTTGAGAAACACAAAAAAAATCATAACATGATCACCATCTAAAGAACAAAGTATTTTCTCTAGGCATGAAAGTTTTTAATATGATTCCAAGTTTGCACGCCACCTTAGGAAGCTTCAGATCCATTGGGATGGTCTACTCATAATACATAGTATTCAACCTACTGGAGCTTATCAATTAAAATGAATGGATGATCAATTCCTCTTGGGGAACTATAATGGAAATTGACTTTGATCGTATTATGATTCTATTTAAATAAATTTATTTAATCAAATAAGGCTTAAGGTGATTATATTAGTATTTATATTGGGTCTATAATGATTGCTTCACTCTTTAGGCCATGCATGAAGCAATCATTAGAGACCCAAGTCTTGTCAAAGACCGCCTACATCATATTTATCAGGATCCTAAAGAAACTTTGCATTTATTTATAGATCCTCTCACCTAATTAGTTCTTGCATCATCAATAGTTCATAGTGAAGAACACTGTGAAGAGATCTGCCTAGGAAAGCAAAAACTCATCTTCCAAGTAGATGAAAGAGAAGGGTCTACTTCACTCAACACCTTGACTAACCACTTAAATGTCCCTATAAGTATTAGTTCAAAAAATATTTGAGACATAAGTTATACAATAGGAAATCCTTATCATGGGCCCACTCAAACTATTCAATGTCACATTGGCATAAAATAAGAGCCAAAGATGGCTACAATTAGAAATTATTAGACTGAGATAAAAATATCACAAATTTTTGAGTTGTTGAAAGAGTATCGGGATGTATTTTTGAATAATTATAGTGAAATTAAAGGTATTCACCCTTCTTTAAATAAGATGCACATAAACCTAACTGACAACATTCACCTTGTGAAGAAACAACAATATAAGATGAACCCCAACCTCTAGGCATAAGTAAAAGAGGAGATCGATAACATGCTCTAGATTAGTGTAATTACACCCATTGTTGAATCAAACTTGGTTAGCCACATATTAATCAGTATAAAAAAGGATGGTTGTATTCATATCTATGTGGATTGTCATGTCTTAAATGCATCCTATGTGACAGATCCTTTCCCAACATCTTTCACAGAGGAAATCCTCGAAGTTGTTACTAGTTTTGAAGTATACTCTTTCACGAATGGGTTCTAAGGGTACCACCAAGTTCAAATAGCTAAGGAATACCAATAAAATACTCTTTTTGCTAATGAATGGGGATATTTTTCCTATACTATCATGCTTTTTGTGTTGAAAAATGCCCCAACAATGTTTTCATGGATAGTAGTTAAGGCTTTCAAAGATTTCATTCATAAATTCCTCCAAGTCTACTTGGATGAATGGATGGTATATGGATTGGTCAAGGAACATTGTGCCAACCTAAGACTCATGCTTGAGTACTATCGAGTGTTGTAAATTTACTTCAATTTAAAGAAGTGCCTATTCATGACACCCTTTGGCATACTTCTTGGGCATATCATTTGTAAGGAAGGACTCCTGGTAGACCCAACCAAGGTCTCTTTTATTCTCCATCTACTGGTGCCCAAGACTCAGCAGGAGGTGCATGTCTTCCTAGGACATATGGGCTATTACCAAAAGTTCATTCAAGGCTATGCCAAGATTGTAGTACCCCTTGAGGAGCTTCTAAAGCATAATGAATAGTTTATATGGACTAATTCTTACAAAAAAAGCTTTTGAAACACTCAAGAAAAGGTTAGTTATCACTCTTATCTTGAAATTCATTGATTAGACAAAGCCTTTTCATGTCCATGTTGATACATCTAGAATGACAGTCAATGTGATA
Organism: Torreya grandis; assembly: GCA_037957365.1. Classification (NCBI taxonomy): domain Eukaryota; kingdom Viridiplantae; phylum Streptophyta; class Pinopsida; order Cupressales; family Taxaceae; genus Torreya; species Torreya grandis. The sequence goes on along the minus strand of JARHVA010000510.1, from coordinate 328,000 downwards.
CTTGCACAACCGAGTGAAGGAAACTTAGATCACTAGATTTACTTTGCTAGTAAGAAGCTGACACTAACTGAAAGGAACTATACCACCACTGAGCATGAAGCATTGTCTATGGTTTATGTCCTGTAAAATTTTAGGTAGTACCTTTTGGCCACTTTATTTATATTCTATACAAACCATGAGGCCTTGAAGTATCTTGTTAACAAGCCAGTATGACATTTAAAGATTTTCCACTATATTTTTCTCTTCTAAGAATTCTTGGCTTTTGTAGTAATAAGGCCCAGGAAGACCAACTATGGACCTGATCATTTATCCTAAATTGAAAATGAAGAACCCCCACATGTCATATAAGATGATCTTCTTGATGTATAACTCTTTTGAGTTGCTTGGGCACTTGAAGAGCTAGAGGATATTGTGTCATTTCTCAATACTAAATGCATGCCTGACTCCCTCACTCCATAGGAGCAAAATCAACTTATGGTATGTGCCACACCTTATCAGCTCATAGCAAGAGATATTTATAAAATGGATCATGGTGAGGTGCTTCACCATTGTGTAATGTAACATGACCACCCTGAGGTGTTATGAGAAGTACACTAAGGTATTTTCGGAGGACATTATGATGAAGAGGCTATTATATGTAAGGTCTTGCTCATTGGACTTTGGTGGCCAAATTTATTCAAAGATGCAAAGGCTTATGTTAGGAAATGTGATGTCTACTAGTGCATAGGAAAACCTAATAGAAGAGATCTATGTTATTATACCCTATTACTTCTCAAGAACCATTCAAAAAATGGGATATTGACTTTGTGGGGCCTATCACTCTAGCAAGATTATGAATGGGCTCTTAATACATCATTGTAAAAATCAAATACCTCACATTTTGGGTTGAAGCAGCACCAATAAAATACTATATTCTAGTAATTGCCATGTGATTCATCTGATAAAATAGTATAACACAAATGTCCCTTAAGCTTCACCAATGATCATGTAACCCACTTCTTGAATGAGATAATTTGCATCATATTAGCCAAGTTCATGATCATGCACCATAAGATAACACCATACCACCCACAAGATAATAAAATAGTTGAATATTTCAATAAGATCCTCAATACAACTTTGATAAAAATTTGCAATGTTGGTAGGATTGATTGGGATGATAGAGTATCTAGAGTACTTTGGGCCTACTGAACTACATTCAAGCACTTCAAAAAAAGTACACCATTCAACTTAGTGTATGGAAAGGAAGTGATCATGCTAGTAGAGTTCTTGGATCCATTTTTCTAGATAACATGTATAAGAAACCTAGATGATGAAGCATCTTTGAAACCCTGGTTCAATGATTTGATGAAACTAGATGATACTCGATTTCTTGCCTACTAGAGTCAAGATGTTGAAAAACACAAACAATAAGCATGGCATGATTTCCATATAAAGAACAAAGTCTTTTCTCTAGGCATGAAAGTTTTTTTAATATGATTCCAAGTTTGCATCCACCCTAGGAAGCTCTGGATCCATTGGGATGGTCTATTCATAATACATAGTATTCAACCTACTAGAGCTTATCGGTTAAAATGAAGGGATGATAAGTTCCTCTTAGAGTACTATAATGGCAATTGGCTTTAGTCATATTATGATTTTTCTTAACTAAATTTATTTAATCAATAAGGCTTAAGGTAATTATATTAGGATTTATATTGGGTCTTTAATGATTGCTTCACTCTTTAGGCCATGCATGAAGCAATCATTAGAGACCCAAGTCCTGTCAAAGATTACTTACATCATATTCATTAGGATCTTGAAGAAACTTTCCATTAATTTTTTGAGCCTCTCACCTGATCAGTTATTGCATCATCGACAATTCCTAGTAAAGAACACCATGAAGAGATCTACCTAGGAAAGCAAAAAATCATCTTCCAAGTAGATGAAAGAGAAGGGTATAATTCACTTGACCCCTTGACTAACCACTTAAATGTCCCTATAATTATTGGTTCATGAACTATTCAAGACATAAGTTCTACAATAGACAACCCTTATCATGGGCCCAGTCAAACTATTTAATGTAACATTGGCATAGAATAAGAGCCAAAGATGGATATAATTGGAAATTATTGGATTGAGATAGAAATATCATATATTTTTGAGTTGTTAAAAGAGTATCAGGATTTATTTTTGAAGAATTATAGTGAGATTAAAGGTGTTCACCCTTCTCTAAAGAAGATGCACATAAACCTAATCGACAATGCTTGCCCTATGAAGAAACTACCATACAGGATGAACCCCAACCTCCAAGCACAAGTAAAAGAGGAGATCGATAACATGCTATAGATCAGATTAATTACTTCCATTACTAAATCTAACTTGGTCAGTCCCATGGTAATCAATATCAAAAATAATGGGTGTATTCATATCTATGTGGATTATCATGTCTTAAATGCATCATATGTGATAGATCCTTTCCCAAAACCTTTCACAGAGGAAATCTTAGAAGCTATTATGGGTGTATACTCTTTCACAGATGGGTTCTTAGGGTACCACCAAGTCCAGATAGCTAAGGAAGACCAATACAAAACTAATTTTGCTATTGAATGGGGATTTTTTTACTATAACATCATGCTTTTTAGGTTGAAAAATGCCCCAACAATTTTTTCATGGATAACAGTTGAGGATTTCAAATATTTCATTCATATATTCCTCAAAGTCTACTTAGATGATTTGATGGTATATGGGTTGGTCAAGGAACATTATGCCAACCTAAGACTCATGTTTGAGTACAATTGAGTGTTGTAAATTTACTTAAATTTGAAGAAGTGCCTATTCTTGACACCATTTGGCATACTTCTTGGGCATATCATTTGTAAGGAAGGAATCTTGGTAGACCCAACCAAGGTCTCTATTATTCTCCATTTGCCAGTGCCCAAGACTCAGCATGAGGTGCATGCCTTCCTATGACACATGGCATATTACCAAAAGTTCATTCAAGGCTATGCCAAAATTATAACACCCCTTGAGGAGCTTCTAAAGCATAATGAATAGTTTATATGGACTAATTCTTACAAAGAAGATTTTGAAACACTCAAGGAAAGGTTATTTACCACTCCTATCTTAAAATTACCTAATTGGATAAAGCCTTTTCATGTCCATATTGATACATTTGAAATGACAATTAATGTGATACTTGCACAACCAAGTGAAGGAAACTTGGATCACCAGATTTACTTTGCTAGTAAGAAGCTAACACTGACTAAAAAGAACTATACCACCACTGAGCATGAAGCATTGTCTATGGTTTATTCCATATAAAATTTTAGGTAGTACCTTTTGGCCACTCCATTTATATTTTATACAAACCATGAGGCCTTGAAGTATCTTGTCAACAAGCCAGTACTACATGGAAAGATTTTCCACTAGATTGTTCTCTTCTAAGAATTCTTGTTTTTTATAGTAGTAAAGCTAAGGAAGACCAACTATGGACCTGATCATTTATCCTAAATTGAAAATTAATAACCCCTACATGTCATAGAAGATGATCTTCCTGACGTACAACTCTTTTGAGTTACTTGGGTACCTGAAGATCTAGAGGATATTGTGGTATTTCTTAATACTAGCTACATGCCTGAATCCCTCACTCCATAGGAGAAAAAGAAACTTGTGGTTTGTGCCACACCTTATCATCTCATAGCAGGAGATATTTATAAAATGGATCATGATGAGGTGCTTCACCACTGTGTACTATAACATGAGTTCCCTGAGGTGTTATGAGAAGTCCACTAGGGTATTTTTAGAGGACATTATGCTGAAGAGGCTACCATGTGTAAGGTCTTGCTAGCTGGACTTTAGTGGTCAACTTTATTCAAAGATGCAAAGGCTTATGTTAAGAAATTTGATGTCTACAAGTGTATAGGAAAACCCAATAGAAGAGATGCTATGTCATTGTACCCAATTACTTTTCAAGAACCATTCAAAAAATGGGCTATTGACTTTGTGGGGCCTATTACTCCAGTAGGATGATGAATGGGATCTTAATACATCATTGTAAAAATTGAATAACTCACATGTTGGGTTGAAGTAGCACCAATAAAATACTATACTATAGTAATTACCATGTGATTCATTTGAGAGAACATTATAACATGATTTGAATTCCCCTTAAGCTTCACTAGTGATCATGGACTTCTTGAATGAGATAATTTGCATCTTATTAGCCAAGTTCATGATCATGAACCATAAGATAACACCATACCACCCATAGGCCAATGAAATAGTTGAATCTTTCAATAAGATCCTCAATACCACTTGGATAAAAATTTGTTATGTTGGTAGGATTGGTTGGGATGATAGAGTATCTACAGTACTTTGGGCCTACTAAACTACATTCAAGCACTTCAAAAAAAGTACACAAATCAACTTAGTGTATGGAAAGGAAGTAGTCATGCTAGCAGATTTATTGGATCTATCTCTCTAGACAACATGTATAAGAAACCTAGATGATGAAGCATCTTTGAAATCTTGGCTTGATGATTTGATGAAACTAGATGAGACTTGGTTTCTTGCCCACTAGAATCAAGATGTTAAGAAACACAAAAAAAAAAAGCTTGGCATGATCACCATCTAAAGAATAGAGTCTTTTCTCTAGGCATGAAAGTTTTTAATATGATTCCAAGTTTGCATGCCACCTTAGGAAGCTTCGGATCCATTGGGATGGTCTATACATAATACATAGTATTCAACCTACTAGAGCTTATCAGTTAAAATGAGTGGATGATCAGTTCCTCTTGGGGCACTATAATGGAAATCAACTTTGGTCATTTTATGATTATATTTAACTAAATTTATTTAATAAATAAGGCTTAAGGCAATTATATTAGGATTTATTTCTTTCAATAAAAAGCACTACCCTTGAGGCACATGACTCTTTAATGTAATTTTGTGTTCTTTTACTTAGTTTGTTTTCATGGAGGACCATGAACCCTTTTAGTGTGGGGTAAGGCATCATGCATATGAATACAATACATAAGACAGGTGGGTGCATAAGTACCATAAGACACAAGAGTAATCTATCGCATGGAAGTGATTAAGGGTGTATGAGTCATTTAATGCACCTTGAAAGCATTTTGAAAGGTTCCTACCATTTAGATGACAACTATCTTCCATTACACTAGAAAGGTTGGACACAATTGTCATCCACCTCTAAGAAAGGCATGGGAAGGGATGGACCATTAATGCAGCAAGGTTAGTAATGATGAAAATCATGTGAGTGGAATGATGGGACAAATTGGTTAAGTCACTAAGTGCTCAATACAAGATTCGAAGTATGAAGGCTATTATAAGATGCACATTAATGAATATAAGTGACAAGGGAAGGGAAGGAATTAATGGAGTTAAAACCCCCTGAAGGGCCTATAAATAAACTTATTTAAGTAATTTTATACTTTACCTTACTTTAATATTCAAGTGTTAAGTATGAACAATGAACCAATGAAACAACAACCTTGAGACAATCAAATTCCTTCAAAATTTAAGCAAAGCAGAATGATTGTGAAGTTGGTAAAGTCACAATGGTTGTTTTCAAGGCAAGAAGAGAGGTTTCTAGTTAGGATTGGTAAATAAGAGTGGAGATTTTTGAAGTTGCAAGTTACAGGTCTGCCATTGTTGAAGCGTAAAGCTCGAGAGTCAAAGCAAGTTGGTCCACCACCACGTATTCATTTAGAAATGTGGGATGGTTGTGGGTTAACCTTAAAGCACCATGAAGGGTAATGAAATTGAATAAAAAGGCCAAAAGACTCAAAAATATTCCAACCATACTAGAGGAAGAAGAGGTGAGTAGAGGAGAGTGGTTCTTGATAAGAGAAGAGGCTTTGAAAAAATAGCAAGAGAGACGAAAACAAGTATAACATGTGGGAGTTTGGAGAGAAGGCACAAAAGGAGAAGTGAGAAAGAGTGTAGAAGAGGTAGCAAGGATGGGGAAGAAATGAAATAAGCATATACTTCTTCATCACAAAATGCCCTAGTATCTCCCCCACCATCTTTACTAATATAGGAGATGTAATACCCAGAGTCAGCCTTACACATGAAGAACTGGGTCTCTAAGGTGTCAACTACAACAATATTTGATTACAACCACTACCAACTAGGGAATGAAGTGAAACTACAAAATGAATACCAAGTCTAGACCACCAACACATGAAACCAAGTAGTCTATGACTTTTCCATCAAAAACTAGCTAGATAAGGTGGGCCTCTTCCAAATTTTTTGAGCTACCCTACTTTGGAAAGCTTAATAAGGTAGTCCAATTCCTTATCTCATGTATCCATGAAGACTACATCCACTTTTTAAGGTGCAACATGAAGATCACCATGAAGAGGATAAGCAAAGTCACAAGAGTTTAGTGCTCAAGGGTGAATGTGCTGGATGACTTGGCAGACACTGAGGAGATCCAATAGACCACCAATGTGCTTATGTACCAAAAACAAGGACATGACATGCACATAAGGAATATATAGAATCCCTCCCTCTAAGTCACCACATAATTTATTTATACCAAGGGTATAAGGACCAACTGATGGAAGGAGGTGAACATGGCCCACCTACACATTTATCATGAATTTGTTTAGGGAACATAATATAACTAGGTATTGTACTTCACCCAGAAGACAACTGAGGATAAAGAGAAGGTGTAAAAAATACCTAAGTATAATTTTCCTTGGGGAGAAATCTTGTAATTTCTAGTTTTTTATGAGATCATGGTGCCTGACTACAACTCAAGTTCATTGAAGTGGGTGTGCCCCCCACACTCATAGGTCCCCCATTGAGCACTTCAAAGCATTCACCTATCCCTAGAACATTAACCCATATAACAAGATGAATACGAGGTACTAGTTTGATAGGATGAATTCAACTTTTGGGAATGAATGGTGCATTCCAAAATATTTTCTCCCCTAATAATAGACCAATCAAAATTGATTGTAAAGCAGCATTACCCCCTGGCGCATATTTGCATGAACCCTTCAGGAGAGATTTCAACATGGCTTAAATTTCCATATGCCTTATCCATGTAGTACTTCATTGATTCCATAAATTGGATATATAAATTCATAGTTGATCATTCTGTAGGTAGAGTGGGTAAACATGGAGTGCCACACCCTCAGGAAAATGTTGTGTATCTGAGTAAGAAGGCTTTTACAAAGAGGGGAAAAATGAAATTAACCAATATCAAGGTTAAGGATATCCTCGTTGGGTAGAAGGTCCATAAAATATTTTATATGTTACATCTCTACTAGTACCCTCAATATGGAGACCCTAAGGAGAGCCTCCCATAGGCACTACAAAAATGGAGGAAGTGGCTAGAGCCAAGTGCTAGTACAAGTGGGTAATAGGCCCAACAGAAGTGATAGAAGATGGTAGAGGTGAAGACATCTAGACCCACTACTTCTCTCCCTTTCAATCCATTACTACCTTCACCTCATCCTTCACCTTCTCCACCTTGCCATTTACCTTTACCCCATCATTAATCTCTATCTCACACTTCATCACCCCTTACTTCACCTTCTCTTATTCATTTCTCTCTATCCTACTCACCTATCCTAAACCCTTCATCTCCTTAACTAATTATTCCACCTTCTCAACCTCAATGACCACCTTCACCTCCACCTTCTCCAAGGACTAACACAAGGTCATCTCCAAAACAACCTCTAAGGCAATCACCCCAATGGGACCCCTCCTAGGTAGAGATTCACAGTTCAAAATTGGACTCTGAAAAGACTCCAACCCTAGAATGTGAGGCCCCATTAGGAAATAAACTTAATATTGATGGAGCAAGTGAGATGTCATCAGGAATCATCAAGGGGATGAGTTTGAATGAGACCTAGAAAGGGGGAAGGGGCCAATTAAAGGGGAATAAGAACAAAGAGGGATGATCACTATGTGTAACCTCTATCTTAGAAGCATTTCCACCCAAAGGATGAAAACCCAAAAATAAGAAATCAGTTGTCCTTCCTTTTGGAAATGTATAGTGAAGGGCCTTAATTTAATATTCCATTAGATTGCATTTTTTTTGCCCAAATGCTCTAGGTCTATCAAACCTTATCAATATCAATCCACAATAGATCTCTCTAATAATGACAAGTGCCACATTTTTGATACTAGCCATGGAAATGATGTACTATAACATTTTTTAAGACTCAAACGTATACATGGCAGAAAGGAAACATGGTAAAGTCATTTACATATACAATAAAGTAATTATAAAAAAGTAAGTGCTAATCAAGGAAGTAGCCTCCTTGAAGAAACAAATACAAAAGGCTATCAAGGTTGAGGTAAAGGTTTTAAACCTTTGAAAAATAATTTTACAGATGAGCCAACACTTATGGATGGCATGTCATTGGATGGGGACACCATCAAAAAATTGGAAACATTGGTTGAGATTTTGCTTAAGAAAAATAAGGAGTGCCCCACACCAAAAGATGAAGCCAAGGAAATACTTGAATAATTCACTATGATGGTATAAATTTTTAAGAGCACCTTGGAGAGATTTGGGGAGTTTATACCCATTTTAGATGGCATTTTTGCATGCCTAGTATGCCCAAATAAAATAGTGGAATCCCAGCTCTATGATGAGGAGGTCTTGAGGCAAAAAGTAGTTGATGTTGCCCTTTTAATAAAAGATCACATCGAGTATGTAAAATCATTCAAAGATGTTGAAATGATGGAAGATGCCATTAACAACCATCATCAACAAATAAATATAAGTTTTTCTATACTTTGAAGATCAGTTGACAAGGAGGTCTCCAAATTAGAAGATATCCAGAAGGAAGCCAACATAGGCCTCGATGAATAGATGAAGAAGATAGACTCTAAATTAGCTAGATAATTTGAAAGAAACAAAAGAGGCCATTGAAATAATAACTACCAAAGTCCTTGATGCATTTTCCCATTGGGATGGGCTGAGGAGGAAACTCAAGTAGAAGGGGCTCAAATTTTTAGATGCTAGTGCAACTTAGTCCAGGATTGACTAAGGCCTTAGTGTAGGGTGATGTTGACCCCTAAATTTTGAGTAAGTATTTTTCCATTTTTGGTGCATGATATGGAGGGACCATTATTCATTTTGATGTAAGTAACATAAGGCATGAAAGGACCATGGTGTGGGAGGACCATGGCACATAGCTGATAAGCACAAAAGGTGATGGGCATGGAAGGACAATAGCATAAGAGACCTAATATGAGAGGACCCAGTCAAGGGAGAAGGTTTCATGAGGGACCTGAGAATAGAGGACTCATAACCAAAGTATAAGACTAGGGGAGCACATGGGAAGTGGAATGCAATGGATATGGGAGTAGTTAGAAGAACAACTCAAGTAGGACACTTTGACCCCACCAATAAAAGGTTTTGTATCAGCCTGCAAGGAATGAAACATTTGGAGGCCATAACATAGCATATAATGAGGATCCATGGGTGCAAAGACCTAATTCTATAGGAATAACTAATTGTAAGAGCCATGACTCTCAATTTGTTGAGAGTCCATGTGCCATTTATTTATGGTAGTTAGAATTATGACACTTGGTCAGGGAAAAACAAGTATAAAAACCCCAATTATAATTATTTTCATGATGGTCCTTTGGGAAATAGAGATATAAAATTTATCTTGTCATTCATTAAGCGATTAATAAGAATTCAATGTTTGCTATATCTTGAGATGAATAGTGAAATATTCTAAGTGTTGAATGATGAATGTGTTGTACTTCTAAGTCATGGGCATCTTTTTATTTTATCACTAGTCAGTAATGGCAATCATAATTATATTGGTATTTATATCAGGGATAATAAGGATAATAGTAATATATCTATGGTGTTGAATGACCTTTTAAAACTTATGATTTCAAAATATGAAAAAACACTCATTGTGCTTTAAAGCCTTTGAGAAATGGTCTTTTACTATGCACTTTGAATGAGCACGTGAGACTTACTTATCATGTGAAAGGGCTAGTGTGCTAGCTTGTCAGGGAAAATCTTTAATGCTGAAGTGGAAATAACTAAAAAAACCCAACAACATAATGGGATATTTGATGAATAGGCTTAGTTAAGAAGGATTTCACAGAGACTAACTTGTTAAAGTGAAATTCATCAATGATATGAAAAAGGTTAAGAGACAACTCCATAAATATTGGTTTGCCAAATATAGTTTCTTTAAAAATAGGACAATGGTTGAGATAATGATTTGCCTAAAGGTAGTTATAATCATTAACAAGTGACTCAACAAAGACTAGCTTGTTAGAGTGAGACTCCTCAACAATGGATAAAGGATCAAAAGGTGATTCATCATAGGTTGACTTGTCACAAATAGGTGTTTTAATAAAAATATCATGGATTGGTTGGTTCTCTTGGCCTTGGTTTACAAGTAGTTATAAAATACCAATCTTGAACACATCTTGGTCTTCAAATGATTAGCTTTATTGAAGAGGTACTAATTGGCTCTATTGTGGCTTGAAGATTAGAATAAGTTTTCTAAAGTGGGGGATGGTTGGCAATGAATGAATAATGGTCAATGGCTGGATAATGACCTCTTTGTAATTAGGATCATCTAAGATGGGCTTAACAAATAGTGATTTTTGGTCTAAGATGATAACTATGACCCATCTAGTCATAATTGCACAACCTTATTTGGATAACAAGCTACCACATTTAAAAGGGGATAGAATGGTAATGGTAAGGCATTGTGAAGCTTGGTTATTGTCATGATCCAAAGGACAAGATCTTAGAATGGTAATGGTAGGGCATTGTGAAGCTTGGTTGCAAAGCTTGGTTTCTCACACAACCAAAGGATGAGGTCCTAGAATGGTAATGGTTTGGGCATTGTGAAGTTTGGTTGATCATACAAGCCAAAGGATGAGGTCCTAAAATAATAATGGTTGGGAATTGTGAAGCTTGATTTCTCATATAATACAAAGGATGAGGTCTTAGTATATAAATGGTAGGGTATTGTGAAGCATGTTTACTTGCACAAGCCAAAGGATGAAGTCTTTGTATAAAAATAGTACATCATTGTGAAGCATGGTTACTTACATAATCCAAAAGATGAGGTCCTGGTATAGAAATAATAATCCTTGGACTTTGTGGATCTTGGTAGCTCACACAATCTAAAGGAAGGTTAATAGTATAGGTGGTAGATTAGGTACCATGAGTGTTATGGTGAACTTTTTATGTTAATTAGACCAAGTAAGGTATCACCACATACTGATCTCGAGGGTCCCAAATTTTTTCTCCAAATTGAGTATTGTAAGGAGGATATGGATCTATCCTAGTAGGGCTCTTGAACAAAGCCATCATATGCAACCATGTTATCATAACTTGCATTTCACATGGATCCACTATAAGTGTAATAAGACATCCAAATTAATGATAAATGTTTCACAAAAAGGCCTAGAGTTATACAAAGTCTTAAAAATAATGTCCAAAGGACAAATGGTCCAAACATAGTCTAACTTGGTCAAAAAAGTGAAGTTGTATCTCCAAAATGATTTATGCTAAAAATTGGTCTAAAATAGCCTAACATCATATTTCAAATATCAAATGTCTTATACAAAATGTCAAGTGGCTGAATAAAAACCATAATGCCAAACTTGAAGTACAATTTTTTTCAAACAAGTCTAATCTAAATAAAACAAAAGTTTCTACGTATTTCAGAGAAGGCACAAAATCTAGGCTCAAAACAAGCATGTGCTAGGTATTTTGTAAAAGGTACAAAAGCTAGACTTTAAAAAAAACAAAGGTATAAAATTCTAATCTAACAAATCTGAAACACTTTGGCATATACTAGGTATTCAGATTTAAATATGAACTTGGTCAATTGGTATAAGTCATGAAATAATAGGCACATGGAAGATAGGTTGTTTCTCCCAAATCTGAGCACAAATAATAGTTTTCAAATTGAATAAAGAATTAACCTAAGTTACACAACCCAAAAGAGAAAGATCAATGTCTAGGCCAAAGTTACACAAGGCATAGGTAGAAATCAATCAATTTTTGGATTTAAACTTTTCAAGGCTAATTATAAACTCAACTTAGAAACTAGGCTTCTTTAAACAAACAATAAGCTAGACAAAATTGAACTGCATAATGACACTAGCCATAGATCCAAAAGGCACATGTGGATTTGGTTTTGAAATTAGAATTTGGCACAAATCAAACAAGTCTTTGAAATGATTTTGAGAATCATAACAACATTATCACACTCTAAAGATATTATTAATGGTTTTTTTCAAGATTTAAAGACACAAAAACTTGAAATGAATCGGGTAGCATAACCTTAACCTTGTCAACCAAGTGACACACACATAAATAGGTTTGTCCAAAGACTAAGGCAAAGGCATGGTATCAAATAGATAGTGTAACACCTCCTCACACAAAGGAGTGATGTATAAATAAGACTATTTTTGATGTGGGAAGACAAATAAAATAGTTTTAGACTCAAAACCATGCAAGAAAGGATAAAATGACACAAACACCTAAGTGTAATGTCATAAATCCTAAAACTAACAAGGTTGCATAATACTACCAAATTTAGTCAATATACTCGCTCTTGAGAGGATTTTAATTTTTAATCCAAAAATTAAAAGCACATGAAAATTAGTGTTTTTAGGCCCCCTCTTCTCTCAATAGTTTGTACTATGACATGGAACTTAGGGCTACTTACCTTGCATCAATATTATGCCTGTGGTGATTGGGGTCATTCTAATATATCAATTTTTGTGCATTTATAGATGGTTTCAAGTGTGGATAACACAAGAGATGCTCACATCATTTAGATCCACATAAACTACCTTGTTATGAAAAGGTATTTTACTTTTCACAACCACTTAATTCATCATTTGCTTAGTGTAGTGTGATTTTCAAGTTGTCCCTACAGTCTGAGGCTGAGTACTACTAATGAAGCTTGTTTAACCGCTCAAACAAGCATCCTAGTAGGTCACCCTCAATTTATATACCCCATCATGGAGTGGTATTCGTACAATGTTGGGAGATGAATCCCAAGGTCATTTCACCCATAAATAATTTGTGAGGGAGAAGCGAGCTCCCACCCACAAGCCAAAATACATAAAAATAAAGACAAGTAAAATGACTTTAAGGTCATTTTAGGGTCACGCAAACCATACAGATTTGGGGAAGGCCTTAATGAATTTATTTTCATGCTTTTGGATTATATTGATAAATGTAAAGAATGAGTGCTTTTGGTCACCCAAGTTCCCTATAAGGGATAGGGGAGAGCATACACGTGTCACTTAGTTTGCTAGAAACACACAAATTTTAACAAATAAGCCTAAATTGAACAACTTTTAGGAGTATGTAACAATGTGAAAATTTATTTTAGTACACTAAAACAAAGTTTGTCATAAAATTTGAGCCCCTTGGCATTAGTTATATGAAAATTTTATAAAAAATATTCAAAAAAAACTAAGGCATGAAAAGAATTAAGTTTATTTTAAGTACCAAATATAAATTGTGTAAGATTTAACCAAATTCAAACTTTGTTTTTTCCAACTTAAGACCTAAAATTTGTTAGAGGGTTTGCCTGCGTAGAAGCCCAAAATCAAGTGAGAAAACAATATTTTGAAATGAACTCTCAAGTTTACTACTTTTTATCTCAGAGATGGATCAATGTCAATCCATAGAGATCGACATCGGTCCAAGCAAGGATTTACATCGGTTTACAAGATTTGTGATGTTTCCTACAATAAAAACATAATATGTTTTGCACAAGAAGACTGTTAGTAAAATGATATTAAAGCCACCAATTATCACTAGATCCTATAAGGAAAAGGTCGAACAAACTCTTAAGCACATAATAAAAACTAAAAAAATAAAGTAAACCCTTGTTAGTCACATTTATATTATGTATTACTTTCCACACAGGGATTATGGTCAATTTAATGAATCAACGTTGGTATGGGAAAATTGATGTTGGTCTAGGTGGATCAATGTCAATCTAGAAGGATCAACATCTGTCTCTATCAATTTTATAATAAAATGGCATCAATCACCTGTAAGTTGCTAAAAACATAAATACATTAAAAATGAAATAAAAACTCAAATTATGAAGATTTTTAAGCACCCATTATAAAAACTAAAAATAACATATCATCCTCCTTTCTTATATGGGATCATTGAGGGTCCCATCGGGTGTGCCATTATGTGAACAAGGAATCCAAGAGGGGAGATTAGTATTGTGTTAGTCTCATAAAATAAATAAAATAATCACATTAAATCCTAACACCTCTAGCCTAGACACTAGGGAGATCTCAGGTAACAAAAACTAAATGAAAGCACAACTAAAATATAAAAGATATAACTCTTTTACCTTCCTTGGGAGCTCCAAATGGCTTTATTTAATGGCTTGATCAGCTTTTGCATCAAGAAGTATTTGACAATGGAGGTTGTTATGGATCATTATCTCTTTGGCTTGACTATTTTTACTTGGCTTAAGGTTTGGCCATGGTAACATTACTTACATGAGGCTTATGGAGCAAAATCTTGCATAATAACTCTACAATATCCAAGCTTTGATGTTAAGACTCTTTTTTTTATTAATGGGTATGGCCTTATATTTATAGTCTTAAGAATTAACTCTCACCCAAGGTGATTTAGGTTGAGTTGAGACTAATTCTAGTTGAGTTAAATTTTTTTATGTAATTATGACTTTTAGTTACTAGTCATAGTTCTCAAATTAGAAATTTTGAGATATTTTAACAACTTTTAAAGGCTTGATATTTTGACTTTTGGAATTTCCATTTTTAGATATTCATTAATTTTAAATGGATAATTTAGCTAATAATTTAATATTTTTTAATTAATTGATTGAATTTTATTAGTCTTTTTTCTATTTTAATAGTTGATTAAATGCCTCGCTTAATGGGTCCATAGGCCAAATTGATAGTTGTGATGCCATAATGTGATTAGAGATGAATCTGTTAGAGGTTATTATTACATACATAGGACACCCTAATTAGGGATGTCTCAACATGATTCAAAGATTTGATGAATGATGTACAAGAAAACGTGGGAGGTTTAATGATTCTTAGGCTTAATTTGTAATGGTTGGTAGGAATCAGTCTAAAGTGCAGTCAAAGGCCAATTGTGGCTAGTTTTAGGTATCTATAATAGGCTGGTAATGAAAACTAGCTATACCTATAAAAAAATAGACATAACCATAAAATAATCTTCATCATCTTTTGTATAGGCCCTACCATCACCAAAAAGTAGGAAACAATGATTTTGAGCTTAATATTGTGAATTACCTTGGGTTGTATCCAATATTCAATGCAAAAATCTTGTGCCATTACTTTCTAACCTTGTTGGATAATTAATATATCACAAATATTCATTAGCATAGAGAGATTAATCTAGATTGTAGTATTCTATATAAAATAGATCACCTCATTGATGCTCAGGTCAAACAAACATGTTGAAAAGAGATCCCTCTCTTCTAGATCATCAAAATAGGTCAAGCACCTTCCCAGGGGAAATGATTTATAGAAGTACAAGTTTTTGATTTATTTCCATGTCTTTTTTTTAAAACTACATGAAATTAGGATAATTATCATTTAAGGAGGCATGATTGATCCAAGACGATCTAGGTCACTGGATCAAACTATGAATCACCACTTGCACATCTACCCTTACATTTACGTCAATAATTACATGAGTAGGTTATGTATCTACGTGATATATATATATATATATATATATATATATATATATATATATATATATATTGTAGTTTCAATCCTACGTTACCCCATAGTTCCTGTAGTGCCAATACTATAGCTAGTAGCTCATCAGTAATGGCAGTCAGTAACATCACCACACTTTTTGGTTATGAAGTAGTTGATACCAACTCTTGTAATGGTTCAGTCGATGATTCATCTCCTTGTATTGTATAATAATGTACATTGTAATTCTAGGTAGGTTAATATCTTATTAAGCAAAACCATGGAAGATTAGAGTTAAGATGTTATTTATGTTAGGAATGGTAAAGATCTGATTTGAAGAGTTCAAAAAAATAACATCACAAGTAGCTACAAAATAAATGAAATTCAACACAAAAAAAATCAAATGATTATTCAAACTATGAGATAAAATGAGATGCTAGTACAAAGGTAAGCACTTACTTATAGGCAAGGAAAAATAATAAACTAGCTAAACTAACAAATGTGGGATAAATCCTCATATAGGAAAAACCCACTAAAAGATAAAATAACTAGTTAATAAACTAGCAAACATGATAAAATTCATGAAATACATACTTTAACACCACCCCTCAAGTGAAACTAGGGGCTAACAAAAGACAAAAAAATAATGGCATATCCACAAAATGAGTCTTAGGAAAAAGGCCTGATAAGGTACTCATGTACAATATGTATCCATGAAATTAAAAGGGAAGATGTCCTCATGAACACCCCCAAAGACAACTTCTAAAACCCTAAAAATACCATATAACTCAAGGAAATGAGGTGACGTAAAAAATTTCATGAAGATGTCTACAACCTGCTACTGAGTTAGAATGTACTCCAAGGTAAGGACTTCATCTTGAATGTGCTAACGAATGAAGTGCATATGTTCCTTAATGTGTTTGGTCTATTAATTTTCAATTGGGTTATGAGATATATGAATTTCTCTCTAGTTATCTCACCAAAATATAGTGGGTGAATCCTACATGAATTCAAACTCTATCAACAACTGATGAAGCCAAAGAACTTTCTAACTCATTGTAATTAATACCTTATACTCAACCTTTGTAGATGAAAGTGTAATAGCCTATTACTTCTTGAACAACCAAGAAATCAGTGAAGAACTAAGGTAAAATATGTATATATAAGTGGAACACCTATCATCAAAATAACCTACCCAATTTGAATCATTATATCCAACCAATTAATTAAAACCCCTAGTGTAATGTAATCCAAAATGAGTAGTGCCTCACAGATATCTCAAAATCCTCTTGGTATCCTACCAATGACTATCATGAGGGTCATGTGCAAACCTAGATACAAGCCCAACTCCAAATGAAATGTTGAGGTGAGTATGGGTCAAATACATGAGACTTCCTACCATATTCCTATATAATGTAGGATCACAAAGTGGATTAGTACAAGGGGCAGTGAGAGTCACTCTAGATTGAAAAGGAGGACTTGGCTTACAAATAGCCATGCCAAAATACTGAAGAATATCAAGTGTGTACTTATGTTGACTCAAATAGATCCTTGTATCTAACTATGAAATCTATAGACTAAGGAAAAAGTGTAAAAGACCAAGATCTATCATGTCAAACTATACTGAAAGTGCTTGTTGAATAGTCTAAATTTGAGATGAGGAACTGCTTGTGAGAAGTAGATCATTAACATAAAAAAATAGTATAATAATGTCCTCCCTAATACATTGAATATACATTGTGAGATTAGAATGGTAGTGAACAAATCCATTAGAGAGAATAAATGAATCCATCTTCTCATACCAAGCTCGAAGAGCCTATTTGAGACCATAAAGAGACCTCATAAGTCAATAGACAAGATAAGAATCATGAACAAACCCAACATGTTGATCCATATAGATTTTATCATGCAATTTTCCATGGAATAAATCACCCTTAACATCCATCTAATATACTATCCAACCCTATGATGCAATAAGAGAAATTATAAGGTGAAGAGAATCCATCTTGGCAATGAGTGAAAATGTCTCAGAATAATCAATACCTTCAACTTATGAAAATCTTTTGCAACAAAATGTGCCTTATACTTGTTAATAAACCCATCATCTACATATTTGGTGGGTAAATCTATTTAAACTAGACTAACTTTATTCCCTTAGGAAGAGTGACCAAATCCCAAGTGTGATTCTTCATCAATGAAGAATACTCATATGTCATCACATCATCCCTCTCTTATATCCAATGAACCTATGGAAAAGACTATAAATCCCTAGAGAATACTTGACATAAAAATATAGTACCCACAGAATGTGGACAATGATGACAAGTATGTGTAATATCCTATGTGAATGGTGTTGCCTCATCAACTATAGTACAAGCCCACCTAGGCATAGTGGAAGCATCAATGTGAACAAGATCCTCATCATCTATGACCTCCTCAATAATCTCCTAAATTGACTCCTTAAATAATGAATCCTTGAGAGGAGGTGAATCATGAAAAGAAGAAGAAGGCATGAAAGAAGATGAAGAGTCATGAGATGTGAAATGATCATTTAATTGTACATGTGTTCAAAAATGAGAATCATGAGTATCAGGGTCTAAAAATGATAAGATCTCTTGTCCTTGTAATACTTTGTAAAAACCAGAGGTTTTCTCTTCTTGTCCAATGCTTTCCTTTTCTTATTTGGTATGAACTCCCAAAAAAGGCTCCCAAAGACTCAAAAAAATGAGACATCAGGTTTGGTTCTAGACCAAGCCTCCTCTAGAGTTATATGCTCAAGTTCTCAATATGGTGTATGGTTATAAATGTAGTTTGCACAATCAACTACCTCTATCTAATAGATAGGAGGTAAATCCCATGAATGCATCATGTAATTATCCATCTCCTTCAAAGTCCAATTCTTCCTCTCTACTAAGCCATTATGTTGTGGAGTATGTGCAATAGAATGTTGGTGAACCTCTACTAAGGCATTATGCTATGGAGTATGTGAAATATAATGATGGTGAACAATACCATGGGATGATAAAAAATAAGTAAACTCTCGACTGAAGTACTCACCCCATTATCTGTATGAAGCTTCTTGATGCAATTTGATGAATATTTCTTGACCAAAGACTTAAAGACTTTGAAGTGAGCAAAGACATCACTTTTCTACTTGAGGAAATAAAACCAAGTATGCCTAAAGAAATTGTTAATAAAGGTAATCACATACTTAGCTCCATTAAAAAGAGTAGGAAAGACCACCAAATGATTGTGCACAAACTCAAGTGGTAAAGAAGCTCTCATGGACATGCCTAGTAAATGGATCCTTATGTTGTTTCCCTAATGCACAATCAAGATAAACTCTATCAAGACATGAAATTGTAGGAAGACCCTCTACCATAGTATGAGTGCTCAACCCCTTCAAATATTTGTAGTTAAGTTGTCTAAATCTCTCATACCAAAGCTAACTCTTCTAATTTGTATGAGAAACTAAACATGTTCCTAAAGGAAGAGTATCATCAAAACCCTCAAAATAGTAAAGTCAAGAACTATGATCAACAACACCTTGTGTAATGAGTGTAGGTGGCTCTAAAAAAGCTCTAACTTTAGTACCCTATGGTTTGAAAGTCATTGTCTTTCCTTGATCAAAATGACAAATTTGATACACTGAAAATAAATTGGTGGTGATGTCTAGAACATATAATGTATCATTGATGTGGCCACCATCTAACTAAATGTCACCCTTACCCTTAACAAAAATGAAGCAAGAATCTCCAACCTCAATGTTGGAAGTGGAATTCAGACCAAGAGATACAAAGGACTCCTTGGTAGATTTCATATGGTTTGAAGCATCAAAATCTAGAACATAACTATCTAGAATAGTTAACTATGATCTCTCAACAACATTAAGTTCTTTCCTAATCTCATGAGATGGTGAAGGAGTGGAGATAGATATATTGTGTTTCCTAATGTCATCCTCTAAGGCTTGCTTTCTCTTAAAACACCTATACTCTTCATGACCAATCCCCCCATAATAGGAGTAAGAAAGGTTAGACTTATTCTTGGATTTGGAAGATGATTTGGGTTTAGATGTAGAAGTGTTAGTGGGCCTAGGTGTATTTTGAGGTAGAGGAGTGTTTTTATTTTTACCCTTAGATTTTCCCTTAGACTTAGGATGTGAGGCCACTAATTATTTTTGAGAGGTGGAAGACTCAAGGTGAGATAATTTGGATTCCTCCCTGGTAATTCTTTCATAAAATAACTCTAAATCTATCATTTTAAATATGGTACCAAGGCATCCATACTAGAGAAAAAAGTAGATGCAAAGATTTGGAAGGGGCCACTCAACTTAGACAAGATTAAGTACACACACTTTACATCCTTTTTATCTCATCCACTCCCCTTAAAAGTGTGTACAAATGCTTAAATTTTATGAGGCAATCTACATTGGAAGCAAAATCATCTAGATTTAGTGAAGTAAGCTCCACTTCAAGCTGCATCACTTTCAAGTGGTCTAATTTCCTAAAGAAACCCTTTATCTTAGTCCACATTTTGAATGGAGAATCACACCCATCAAAATGAAACAAAATATTATAACTCACATAACTCCCAATCAAGCCCATACACTCTTAAAAATTACATTGGTGTGAAAATTTTCAAATTATATTATAAATTATGGTTGCGTTTTGTTCATTAGGGACCATAATCCTTTGTGTTTAATGATTGTCTCTATTCTAGGTCTCTATGTGTGGTAATTGTGTGTAGTCAAAGGCTCACAATGATTAATGCCATATGTAGATTCCATGCCAACTAATCACCAAGAGTAGAAAAATGTAAAGGGTGCACAAAACTGGCACCAAGACAACCCCTCAAAAGATTGTATTATAGGACCCCCCCTAATTTGGATCTTTAAAAAATTAGTTAATTTTTATAATTTAATGACACTAATGGGTAGAGAACCAAAAACCATGCACTTTTGAAAAAAATAGAACTTAAATTTGAGTTATGGTTTAAAAATTATAAGATTTATGATTTCTCATAAAAATGGATCAAAATAATTAAAAAACACTACAAACTAAATTTTTTGACCAAATCAGAAACAAACATAGTCATCCAACCACTCTTTGGAGCCATAATTTTTCCATGAACTTAAGAATCAACTAAAGTGAAAATTAGTCTTGTCAATTACCTCGGTATGTGTGCAATCAATTTTGACTTCCTCTTTTTTTAAAAATACAGCTTAATAAAAAAAATTAATTTTTAGTTGTGTTTGAGAGGAAAAATAGTTGGATTACTATTTAATGGGAATAAAAATGTCTTAAGCTTAGATATGTGTTGTAAATGTCAAAGTTTATTGCACCAACACATAACTACAAGGAAAATTTCAATGCAGCCCTGGAAAATGGTGCCTTAGACCAAATCAGTAGATAGAAACAAGAGTTTGAATGCCACCTTCTTTGCTAGAAATAGACTCCATGCAAACCACCTCACAAGCTTAAACCTGCAATGCCTCCTGTCAACGCTTCAATAATATATTATAAAGAGAGAGAAAAAGGACACCAAAATAAAATTCCCACCACAAAAAAGGGTGCATGTCTGCAATGCTCCACCAAAAAAGTCAGGTTTGAAAATCCATGTAGTGACTCTAAAAATAGTAGGAAAAATGGTGGTCAAAGATTTTAATTAAAGAAAAAAATGATGACAAACCTCTAAAATAAGTGTTTTACTCCTACATGCCTCTATCTCTACCTTTGTCTCTACTTCATTCCACATAATAGATAAAAAATCCACACCTCTCCTTGAATAGAGTAGCAAATGATCCCAAAAAAGAATGTAGATATGGAGTTTTCAATGCCTAACTCCAAGGAGGAACTGCAATGCCTTTTTTGCCACTTCCCAATGTATCCTCTCCTCTTTATTGGTAGATTTATTGAGAAAAAGGTTTCCAAACCAATGGTATCAACGTTCCACCTCAAATTATATAAACAAGGAAAGAAACATAACTAAAAAATAAAACTCAACAAAGCATTAGCAAGAAGGATTCCAATGCACATATAACACACAGATCTAGAAAT
This sequence comes from Torreya grandis, assembly GCA_037957365.1. Classification (NCBI taxonomy): domain Eukaryota; kingdom Viridiplantae; phylum Streptophyta; class Pinopsida; order Cupressales; family Taxaceae; genus Torreya; species Torreya grandis. The sequence continues at coordinate 306,242 of JARHVA010000510.1, read as the reverse complement.
AGAATGTTGAGGATGGAAGAAGAAGAGTAATATTGTCTAAAAATTGCAAGCTTAAGAGGATGGTTGAAACTCTCAAGGTTCTGGTACCATGTTAGGAATGGTAAAAATATTCCATGAAGCCAAGATTTGAAGAGTTCACAAATTGAACATCAAAATTAGCTGCAAAACAAATGAAATGTAACACAGAGAAAATCAAATGATTATTCAAACTATGAGATAAAATGAGATGCTAATACAAAGGTAAGCACTTGATTATATATGCAAGGCAAATTACTAAACTATCTAAACTAAAAAATGTGGAATAAATCCTCATATAGGATAAACCCACTATAAGATAAAATAACTAGCTAATACATAGAGAAAATCAAATGATTATTCAAACTATGAGATAAAATGAGATGCTATTACAAAGTTAAGCACTTAATTATATATGCAAAGAAAATTACTAAACTATCTAAACTAACAAATGTGGGATAAATCCTCATATAAGATAAACCCACTATAAGATAAAGTAACTAGCTAATACACTAGCAAACTATTTCCAACCATTTTTCGCTTTTTCACATTCAGAGGGAATAAGAAACTTAGAGATGATGGTCTAGGGTTAGATGATACTTGGATGAAGTTTTGCGCACTGTATCCAGATGTTGAAGGGACTCCTCTTTGGCTGTGGAGGATGACACCTGTAAATAAGATAGACTTAAACAAAGAAAGAGTTAGATAAACATATGGTGGATTGCCAAGCAAAAGCTCAGTCCCAGAAGTGCAAAGACTTCCTTGAGGATGACAATCCACTAGTTGATATAAGAATGTTGATAGAAAAAGAAATAGTGAAAGACTGAACAAAAGAAATAAAAGGTAATGCATACCTGAATGTTGTTGTCAATCTTTCACAGTCGCCGACGTCGGTTAGGCTGCCGGCATCGGTTGGTCAAATTGCTGACGTCAGTTAGTCTGTCGACGTCGGTAGGGGTTATGGTCAATGTCAGTCAGGGTAGTGGCCTTAGACAGGTCTTGGATGGGTTTTTGGGCTAGTTTATGGTCGACAGAGGGGTCTGGGTCTGTTTAATGGTCTGTGCAGGGTTGTAGGGGAGTAGACAGGGTCTGTGCAAGATTACAGGGCAGAGAGTATGGTCAGATAGAGGACAAGGGTGATAGGGAGATAAGGAGGGGAGAAGGCTTTTCAGCCTCTCTAGGAAGAGTAGGTTGGGTCTGGGTCAATGGAGCTTAGAACTGGGCAAAGGACTGATTACTGATATAAAAATGAATACTGGAAAATAAAGGAAGAATACTTACCTCTTGTTTGCTGGAGAAGGACTGTAGAAGACTGGTCATTGATGCGGCTGATGTAGAAGACTTCTTGCAATGTGAGATCCTGTAGCCTATGATGCCTGGTGTGTGTTTGAGAGAGAGAGAGAGAGGTCTGATTTTAGATGCAATAGGATTGCCTTTACGGGAGCCTGGGGAAGAAGATGCAAGATTGAAGAAGATTGAAGGACCCAGAGCCTTGCATTCGAGGTGCAGAATGCAGTTTTAAGGCAATCGAGGTCGGTGATGCCATTGACATTGGATGACTACTGACCGACGTCGGTAGCCAAAGAATAGGGAAAAGGGCTAAAAATATCCTTTTACCCATTCTTCCTTCTACCGAGGTCAGCTGGTCATGGGAAAATAGTCGAAGGTGGGTTAAATGAGCACGAGAGGATAGTGGAAGGGATGAAGTGGGGGCTAAGCATTTAAGACTTGGCATGGGGTGAGGAAGGCATCCAAGGAGAGGTATTCGAGGAGAGGTGAGGTGTCATGGGTGAGGTGGTAAAAGGGGAATTATTAATTTAAAATAGGTATTTTAAATTAATAAAACATAGGCTAGGCATGGTGAAGTGGAAAGGGACCAAGGGGGAGTCGACCAAGGAGTAGACATGATTTTGGTGTCTACATTTGCCCCTTTTTGTCTTGTTGGTTGTTCTTAATGAACTGCAAGACAAAAATAGGAGTTGGTTACCCCAGATGTGGGATGAGGTTGATTTTGTCATGTTGGTTGTTCGAATGAATTGCAAGACAAAAATAAGTGGTGATTGCCTTGAGGTATGGATGAGGTATTCCCCCTCAAAGCGGGAGTCAAGGGAAGGAAACCTGATGTTGGGTGCTGATTTGATAGAGAGTGGATGAAGATGGTGAAGTTTGAGTGTAAACACTGCAAAAGTTGTGATTGCGTGTATACCACTTCACGAGATATGTAGGTCAAATTGTCACAGGTCGAGAGTCGAGGAGTGCCAAAATCAAAATAACTAGGCCCCAACATTTGGTCGTAATTGATCAGGTTATTCAATCTACGCTGTAGCTCCAATGGTCATCATGTTCCAGGTATCCCAAGCTCAGGAAGTGCTCTTGGAAACATGAAAATGTCACAAGTAGTGGGGATCAACTTGCTTGTGATCCTATACTTGTGAGGGTCAAAATGTGGTCTGCAAACAATTTTGCTATCTATTTGCAAGGTAGCATACATGCAATCAAAACCAAAATAGAGTTGTTTCGGAAGTGGTCATGGTTAGAGGAGATAGTCATGATTTCCATGGTCATTGGTCGAGTTGAGTTGAGATATAAGTGATCTCAATGGTAGTTTGATGTGGTTAAGGAGATGTATGTGATCTCCAATGTGCCCCATGAGGAGTCAAAAGTGACTTCGACATTGTCAGGGTTGGTTGATTGGTCATGATGAAAAGATGAAAGGGTAGATGAATGGACGAAGGAATGGCTGAGCTAACCTTAGAAGACTGAGTGTTACCTACATAGCCCCTGTTATTAGGGCCTCAGGCCAATGTAGTTCTGCCAAAAGGGAGGAAGGGTCAAAGGTTTGGTCACAATAGATTGGTTTGGTCATGGATTGGTTTAGACTAAGTTAAGTCATGGTCGAAGGGAAAGGGTTTGTCCATCAAGTAGGCAAACAAATGGATGTGGGCGAGCTAACCTTAGAAGACTCCATGTCATCTGAGTGCTGCCTACATAGCCCTTGTTGCTAGGGCCTTAGATCAATGTAGTTCGGATGAAGAGTCAAAGAGATCGATAGGTTGGGTCATGGATAAATGATGAAGGTAAAATGGTTTGTCCATCAGATAGATGAACAAACAGATGTGGTTGAGCTAACCTCAGAAGATGTCATGTCATTTGAGTGCTGCCTACATAGCACCTATTATTAGGGCCTCAGACCAATGTAGTTCAAATGAAAGGTCAAAGGTTTGGTCATGATAATGATGAGGGTAAGATGATGTTACAGCCTTTTCCAAATTGTGTGATGGTGTATTCTGTAACATTGGTTGATGTGGTCTTTCATCCCTAGCAATTTTCCATAATTGTGATGGATGTATGCTAAAAATGAATTGAGATGATTTATGCTTCCGCAAGTAATGGTTTATGCTTGACATAAATTGTGTCGAGTCGATAATTTCTGTGTATTGGTGTCCATAGAAACTAATGTGAATATGATGATGTTAATGGTCTGAAAAAGGTTTAGTTTGGGTTGGTTTGGTTTGAAAAAATGATTTGGTTGAATGTGACTAAAGTGTAAGAAGTGAAAGGCGCGTTGCTCTTTCATTGACAAGGACCATAATGATAGCATAGGTACGAGGTTTTTAGAAATAAAAGCCCCATTTATGCACTACGTCGTTGACCATTGGTTGTGTTAGAGAAGTAATTGAATCACTTTGATATTAAAATGAGCTCAAAATCCCTTGAGCAGGTGATGTGATATAGGAGGATAGGGTAACCATTTTAGTAGGGATAACTTTGCCCCTTTTTATAGGAGACCCTGAGATGACTACAGGTCAAGTCCATGACCCCATTTTTTTTTGGTAGACTGATCAATGCGAGAAGTCTATGAGGGATGTTGTTTTGCTTTGTGGTCATTTGTGAAGCTGATCGATGCGGGAAGTTTCTGAAAGAGTGCTGTTTGTAGCAAGATTTAAGCATAGCCATCCTTCGAGGGAGTGGTCTATATTTTTGATTTATATGTATTTTTTAAGGGCTTTTGAATAGCTGTCCTTCAAGGGAGCAGTCTATTAGCTACAGTACTGATGACGCAACTATCCTTCGAGGGAGCAGTCTGTATTTAAAGTTTATGACCTTTTGATATAGGCATCCCAATTTATATATTTTTGTTTTGGACTGGACTTTGGTCATGGACTTGACTATAGAAGTTCAAGGGATCCCTTTTATTAAGACAAAGCATTCATGCTTGACAAAAGGGTTGGCTAATGTTTGCTTTAGGGAAGCAGGGTTGAAAGGAATAAGGATTAAGAGGATAGGGATTGCTCAAGGGACGAGCTCAAGTTAAATGTCAAGTGGATGAGTACTCAACTAACAATAGAATGGTCGCAGATGTAAAGCATTAAGGGGCTCAGGTTCTAGCCATCCTTTGAGAGAGGGCAGACGATAAGTCCTTGATCCATACTTGTGCATTATGATGTAAGGTTCGAGCTAATTAGGAGCAAACGTGCCTCGTTTACTTCTCTCCATATTGGTCATATGTTGATTAAAGATGATGGTTGATGATTGGTCAAAACTTGGTTGATGTTTGATCGATGTCTGGTCAAAGTTTGGTCGATGTTTGGTCGAAGCTTGGTCGATGTTTGGTCAAAGTCTATTCGAGGTCTGGTTGATGTCTGGTCAAGGTCTGGTCGATGTCATGATAATTGGTAGAAAGTCAAATTCCCCCAATCACTTTGTGATAGGGATGGGGAGAAGATGATGAAGGTCCTCTATGACAAGGAGTGCGACGTAAGGATGTATCTTGTGAAGCTCCTTAGAGGCTTAGTTTAAAAGGGTGAGATCTTGATCTTCCAGATCAGAGACAAGAATATTAAAAATGTTAATGGAGGCAAAGGTGGGTAATGATTTGACCAAAGCAGCGAGTGGTTGGGGGTCTTTAGTTTGGACCACCACCGCTTATAAGGCCTTGATCAAGGCATGCCAATGTTGTGGAGAGCTTTGGATGAGGTCATACAAAGATGTATCCATAGGGGTTTGGTGAAGTTATTTCACCATGGAGTCATGGACTGGCTTAAAAGATGTTAGTTGAGATGCGCCCAAGGTTGAGATCTTAGGTTTTGGTGATGGAGAGGGCTTGACAGATGGATATGTCCAAGGAATAGAAACATTTTCTTTTCCTTTATCCTTCCTAGTTGGTGACCTGGTGGCCACATTGATGGTGTTGATTTCAAATAGAGGGGTTGAAGGAGGTAGAGGGACCATAGTCTGATGATGGGATCCCAATTTTGGTGAAGATGTTTGAGAGGTAGGGGATGATGTCAATGGTTTGTTGATAGGGTGGTCAAGAGGATCCTTAATGAAAAGGGTGTCTTTTTCCAAGTGACGATGAATGATAGCTTTAAGAGCACAACAATGCTCAGTGTCATGTCCAAGTGTGCGATGATATGCACAGATTTGAGTGTCATCGAACCAAGTGGGTTTTGGTCTGAGAGGTCGATATGGTTTAAGAGGCGGGAGACTAATGCTAGATGACTGCAACAATTGGTGTAACAGTAAAGTATATGAACCTGCTAATGGGTTTATGCATTTTGTTGCAGTAGAGGTTGACAACTTCTATTTAAAAGCTAGTGAGGGAGTGTTTTGTACCATCTTTTTTGTGGGTGGTGTGGCCGCACGCGTAGATGGCACTTTGGTGGTGAGAGGTGTTGGATGTTTTGGAGGAGGCACATTTTTGATAGGTAAAGGTAGTAATGGATGTGATTTATTGTTGATAGGTGTTGGAGTAGGGAGTACTCCTATTAAGGTGGATGGGTGTGGGCCCAAAATAGAGGGCAATGATGATGGTGGGAGAGGAGTTCTTCGATGTGGTTTAGTGGCCTTATTTTGTTTGGGGCGAGGGCCACTATTGTGTGAGGCAAAGTTTAAGTCGACCTTCACTTGTGGGTGAGTGAGGTTTGGTATGGGGTGAACACCAAGAGTTTTAACTTGTTTTGGCTTGGTGGTCGCTTGTGAGGGTTTAGGCTTAGATGTGGACGATTCTTCCCTCGATGGAGAAGGGATTAGAGATTTGGGCTCTTTGAGTAGAAAGAGCTCAGGAATAGTTATGGATTCTGCGTGTGGTTGAAGAGTCAGAAATGTATGATCATCTATGGATGATAAGAATGATGAAGGCGAGACAGCCAGCGTTGGTATGGTTGAAGTTTCCCCCAATATGGGAAAGGTCAAGGTAGATTCTCCCACATGTGAAAGCGGGGTGGATGAAGGACTAATAGGAGAAGATGGCCCTTCTACCTGTGGTGGCAAATATGTTGACTAACCTCTTCAGACTGTGGAAGAGGTTGATTAGGCATAAAAGGAGAGACCGTGTTGATCATGCGTATATCACACTCTTGAAGGCCATTGGCTATGGTCTGAACATTGTTTTGGTTAGGGGGATGGTTAGGAAAAGGTTGTCTGAAGATGTTTATGTTTTGATTAGGGGGTGCATTTGGATTATCCAAAACAAGATCCCCCTTGTCTAACATGTCTTGGATAATGTTTTTGAAGGTTTAGCAGTTGTTTATGTCATGGCCTTTGGTACGGTGATAATGACAGAAGTCATTTTCCCTATACCAGGCAGGGATGGTTTGTGAGGGATCGAATTGAGGTGGTTGAATTTGAGGGAGATTGAGGACCCCCTGCTTGATGAGTTTATCCAACACGAAAGCGTATGATTCTCCAATTGGAGTATATTGACGCTGTACATACCAGTGTTGGAATTGTTTTGTGATATAATCTGATGTAGAAGGTTGGGATTGGTTTGTTGTTGTCGAAGATGATGGTCTAATGACCATAGAATTTGCCACTCCTTTAGACTTGGAGTGGGAAGGAGAAGGTCTAGATGAAGAAGGGTCATTAGATTTTGTGTTGTTATTACGCAATTTGACCTTATCATCTTCGACGGCATGAAGTTTGAGCTTCCTGGCCATGGTGAAAGCTTCGTCAAATGTGTGGAATGTTTGAACCCATAAGGTAGATGAGATATGGTTGGCACACACCTGTGAAAAGAGCTCGATGAGCTCAAGTTGAGGCAAAGAGAAGGAGAGTTGGTTGATTAGGCCTCTCCAATGGGCAACAAAGTTAGCAATTGACTCATCATCGAATTGTCTGATAGAATAGAGGTCTGCGATGGAGACCTTTTTGGTGATATTAATTGAAAAATGGTCAAGAAAAAGTTGGGCGAGTTGGGTGAATGAAAAGATAGAATGACTGGTAAGGGAGCTATACCAATCGAGGGCAGCACTAGAAAGTGACATGGGAAATGTGCATAGTAACAATGCATCATCATGTGCTATCAGGTAACAAGCGTGTCTAAACACTCGTAAATGTTGCTGTGGGTCTTCCTTACTCTGAAAGTGAGTAAACTTGGGAAGTTCCCACTGATTGGGATATGGTCAGATTGGGACGGAGGGATGAATGGGTTCATTACAGATTTGGTCGTATGAGAGGGCAGTTCTTGAACCCAAAATGGATGTCTCAAGATTAGTCATTTTGTCCATCAACATTTTGATTAGGTTGGTTGAAAAATTTGTAGGTGGGGTGCCCCTATATTGTAAGGCACTTGGAAAGTGTTAGGTGGGGCGTATGACGTAGTCGGTTCCACTTGTATGGGTGCAACATATTGATAACTAGCCATTGGGATAGATGTTAAAGCTAGGGGTGGTTGTGTCATGAAGGTAGAAGGCACGACTAGGCTTGATGTTGCCATAGGTGGTTGGATAGTGGCAACACTAGCCAATGGATGAGTAGCCACCTTGGTGTTGATGGAAGCAAGAGTAGACATAATGGAGACAACTAGATTTTGGAAAGGGGTAGGACTTTGTTGAATAGTCTGCGGTTGATAGGGGCCAAAACCCCAGTGGAAGTGGGCCCAAAGATAGAAGGAGAAGCCACACTTTGAAGATTAGTCATGGTCAGGTTATTAGTTGAGGTGATTGTTGTCTCAATTAAGGAAGTTGGCATCCCATAAATTGGGTTACCTAAAGAGTCTCGCGCTTGACTTCTCACGAGATAATGCTGAAGGGCCTTGACATTGAGGTCAAGGAACCTTTCAAAGTCTTGGTCCCCTTCAGGGACAATAGGAGGTTGAGTAGGGGTTGGTTGGGTAGGAGTTCGTTCAGTCTCTAAATGATACTCCATTAGAGGACTAGTTATGGGAGGCGAAGGCGGAAGTGGTTGTTGCCTTGCGTGGTCAACAAGAGTCTTGGTTTGACTACATGTCAAAACCATTCAAGGCAAGATAATATGTCCTTACTAGCTCAAACAACTAGATAAAAATAGAAAATAAGAAGATGAAGACAAGTAGACCCTAAACGTTAAATTCCTAAGAATAAATTTTTAGAGTCGTGTTGGCATATGCCTTAGAGTGTGTTTGGGGAGTTGGCTTTTAGAACGGGTCCTAGAAGAAGTAGTCTAAGGTTGGTTTTAGGTTAGTTTTGGTGCTCAAGAGTCTGTGTTAGGTTCTGTATGTGGCTTGGTTCTAAGGAGCAAGCTCCCCTCACTTCACGAGCCCAGAGATAAGCTGGGTCGCTTAGCCAGTATATACTTCCCCTAGAGTTTATACTCTGCCAGAGAACAGAGTGGGCTTTCCCCTTAGTGGTGAAGTCCAAGTGGGATTGCTAGGAAGGGTAAGGTATCTGCCAGGTGATGAAATCCTAGTCGGGCCTTGTCTCAAGTATGTTTAGATGTTTGATTTTGTGAATGTGGTTTGGATGTGTAACATAAGTGGTCTACGCTTTATTCATAATGCATTTTAATTATTAGATGTGTGGACTAAATATGCATTCAAGCAGAAATGAGATGCAATAGATTTTAAGCCCAAATTGAAGTGTGTGTTCAGATGCAAACAAGTTGAGAAAAGGTTGAAGAGTATGACTTTCACTACTCTAATGCAAGAAAGAAATGACAAGAAAAAGAAAGATTTTTTTTAACTTATATTAATAGTGTCTTTTCAAAAGAAAGAGATAGAGAAGAAAAGGGTGCAAGGAGAGAACCTAATGCACCTATATGAATGTTTGTTTTAGAAGAAAATGAACCCAAGGAAGACCCTAGGGTCCCACCGGGCGTGCCAGAATGTTTCCAACCATTTTGCACTTTTTCACATTCAGAGGGAATAGGAAACCTAGAGATGATGGTCTAGGGTTAGATGATACCCGGATGAAGTTTTGCGCACCATATCCAGACGTTGAAGGGACTCCTCTTTGGCTATGGAGGACGACACCTGTAGATAAGATAGACTTAAACAAATAAAGAGTTAGATAGACATATGGTGGATTGCCAAGCAAAAGCTAGGTCCTAGAAGTGCAAAGACTTCCTTGAGGGATGACAATCCACTAGTTGATATAAGAATGTTGACAGAAAAAGAAATAGTGAAAGACTAAACAAAAGAAATAAAAGGTAATGCATACCTGAATGCTGCTGTCAGTCTTCCACAGTCATCGATGTCAATTAGGCTACCAGTGTCGATTGGTCAAATTGCCGACGTCAGTTAGTCTGCCGATGTCGGTAGGGGTTATGGTCGATGTCGGTCAGGGTAGTGGCCTTCGATAGGTCTTGGATGGGTTTTTAGGCTGGTTTATGGTTGACAGAGGGGTCTAGGTCTGTTTAATGGTTTGTGTAGGGTTGCAGGGGAGTAGATAGGGTCTGTGCAAGATTACAGGGTAGAGAGTATGGTCAGATAGAGGATAGGCATGATAGGGAGATAAGGAGGGGAGAAGGCTTTTCAGCCTCTCTGAGAAGAGTAGGTTGGGTCTGGGTTAACGGATCTTAGAATTGGGCAAAGTACTGATTACTGATATAAAAATGAATACTGGAAAATAATTGAAGAATACTTACCTCTTGTTTGCTGGAAAAGGACTGTAGAAGACTGGTCGCTGATGTGGCTGATGTAGAACACTTCCTACAATGTGAGCTCTTGTAGCCTGTGATGCCTGGTGTGTGTTTGAGAGAGAGAGAGAGAGAGAGAGAGAGAGAGAGAGGTCTGATTTTGGATGCAACAGGATTGCCTTCATAGGATCTTGGGGAAGAAGATGCAAGATTGAAGAAGATTGAAGGACCCATAGCCCTGCATTTGGGGTGCAGAACGTAATTTTAAGGCAATCGACGTCGGCGATGCCACTGACATCAGCCGACTACTGACCAACATTGACAGCCAAAGAATAGGGAAAAGGGATAAAAATAGCCTTTTGCCCATTCTTCCTTCTACCGAGGTCAGCTGGTCATGGGAAAATGATCGAAGGCGGGTTAAATGAGCACGAGAGGATAGTGGAAGGGATGAAATGGGGGATAATCATTTAAGACTTAGCATGGGGTGAGGAAGGCATCCAAGGAGAGGTATCTGAGGAGAGGTGAGGTGTCATAGGTGAGGTGGCAAAAGGGGAATTATTAATTTAAAATAGTTATTTTAAATTAATAAAACATAGGCTACGCATGGTGAAGTGGAAAGGGACCAAGGGGGAGTCGACCAAGGAGTAGACGGTGTCTACACAAACATCAAAAAATGAATAAATTATATAATCTAACAGTTTAACACCAAACATATGATCTTTTAGATATTGTATAAGACTTAGCATAATACATCTTTGTTATTATAACTCTATATTGGTTGTCATCTATTTCTTAATTTCCTTGTTATTTAACACACTGCACTTTCATATTCTTTGTCATTCATAATTTTCTTCTGCATATAACCCTCTTAACCAATTTAAGTAGGTTATTCACTAGGTCTCCTTCTAGACCCTAGATCACCCTATGGAGCAGAAATGACAAAAAAAGGTGAATTGAAATGCACACTTGTAATAGTGGGAAGAATTATGGTGTTTTAGAAACTAGGTGGGGTAGCCAAATTCATAACAAGGGAGTTATCAACAAAAAATAGGAAATTTTAACAAAGATCTATTGAAAGATACTATTGGAGTAGTGGAAAGAGGAAAGAGCTATGGTTACTTGTGACATAGTAGTCCCAAGTTAACTCAAAGGTGATGCAATTGGTGGTAGTTCACTCAAAAAAATCTTATCATAAGGGAACTAGTCATTGGTGATCCCTCAAGAGATTCTTTCTTGTTTGATTCAATTTTTATTATGTCATCTTCTTTGTATTCATCACCTTCATAATTTTTATCCCCTAAAAGATCTAAAAAGTAAGTAAGGTAAGTAGTGGCTTATAAAACCATGCATCCTTGAGTTTATCCATCACTTTCTTTTCATTTCATGGTTTGAGACAATATAAATCATCTTGATACCTCACATGCTTGTACTCCAAGATTATTTTCCCATGTTGCTCTTCTAACTGATTGGCAACCTTCCCTTGAGGATCCCAACATATTTTCATTCCTTTCTCAAAAATGTAAATATTTTCATCTATTATGTAAATGTCTATAGATGAGAATATAAGTTCCAAACCATGTTTGCCAATGTTAGTGGCATTGTTGGATAGGGTGCCTACTTATTGACCTTAAGAACACCTCCAACTCCAACTAAAATAATGTCATGCCACTTATAAAGCCACAAGTTTATCTAGCATGTAATAAGGAATTTTTTGTGTGCATTCAAAATTCATTATATCTGCAAGGTGGTGTGTCTAGGGTAATACCAATATGCCCCAATTTCTCTTAGGTTTACTCTCATGGCCACAAACAAATGAAGTATCACCTTCTCATTAACGTATTTATAAACAAAAACGTATAATATATTATATATGTCATCAAGATGATCTTAATAGTTGTAATAATAAAATTAGGTGTATAAAAAAGAAATTTATGTCATAATATTGTTGTGAGGCCATTTTGTAAAGTCACTATGATGAAATTTCACTTTCTTGCAAGTAGCATCAACCAAATATTCTTTGACCTCTTTGTTCCTTCAAACTATTGGGTCAAATTAAAAGCCAATATTTCCTCAAAATTAGGGATTTCATTGATTGAAATATCATAGATAAAATACCGAAACCTACATTGGATTGATATGGTCAATTCTAGATGCATTGTATAACATATTTAACAATAACATCCCAGCATGAATAATATCTCTAAAGATTTTAATAGAATAGGAAATAATATGATCTGAGTGACAATTCAGGTGGTATAACGAGTGTCAAGATGCAGCGGTATAATGGACCGCAGTTGTCAAAGTGGTTGTTGTAAGACCCTGGAGTGGGCAACTGGTAGACTGGGTAGGGCTGCGCGTAGCTTTGTATTGTTTTAAATCTTGGACACCAAATTATTAGGTGACAGTTAATTCCCTAAATTTTGTATTGTTTTCATTCTTGAAAGTCACATTGTCGGTGATAGTTATTTCCTCGAGCCATTATGTCCTCAAGCACTGTATTGTTTTAATTCAGGGACATCAATTTGTTGGTGACAGTTATTTCTCTCAAGCCATTCAGTCTTAAATCATCACCCATTAATTCCTTGAGCCACTCAATCCCCTGATGTTTTCAAAATATGTATAAATACATTATAACCCAAAAAGGGAAGGCAAACATCTCTTCTTAGAGATAAGAGTATGTTTTGTATTTGCAATTTATTTGGATTAAAAAAACATCTCTTTTTAGAGATAAGCCTATATTTGTATTGTGATTGTTAAGTAATATGACGTCTCTTCTCAGAGAATTCATTGTTATTGTGTTATTTCTGTGCTATTGAAATATTTGTCAACCAAAACTTTTGAGTTTTAGATTATTGGTATCAGAGTTAGGTCTCAAGGTCGAGTCTCGTGGAAGATGGTGGGCATGATCCACACATCCCTTCTCAAGGATAGCAATACACTACTTCCATGTGTCCGACTGGGTTCACCTTGGGTGCTTCAATCCCTGGGCCATATAGTGGTCTGGAAGAGGACCTAGATCACTCTAGAGCTTTTAGCGTGATGGCTAGTCCTCTATTGGTAACCACTGATCCAAAACTCAGAAGTTTTGGTTGACAAATATTTCAATAGCACAAAAATAACATAATAATAATGAATTATCTAAGAAGAGACATCATATTACTTAACAATCACAATACAAATATAGGCTTATCTCTAGAAAGAGATGTTTTGTTGAATCCAAATAAATTATAGATACAAAACATATGCTTATCTCTGAGAAGAGATGTCTGCCTTCCCTTTTTGGGTTATAATGCATTTATACATATTTTGAAAACAACAGGGTATTGAGTGGCTCGAGTAATTAACAGGTGATGATTTAAGAGTGAGTGGCTCGAGAGAAATAACTGTCATTGATAAATTGATGTCCCTAAATTAAAATAATACAGTGCTCAAGGACATAATGGCTCGAGGAAATAACTGTCACTGATAATGTGACTTCCAAGAATGAAAAAAATACAAAATTTGAGGAATTAACTGTCACCTGATAATTTAGCATCTAAGATTTTAAACAATACAAAGCTACGCGTAGCCCTACCTAGTCTACCAACCACCCGCTCTAGGGTCTTACAACAACCACTTCGGTCACTACAATCCATTGTACCACCACATCTTGGCACTCATTATACCACCTAAATCATCACCCGAATCATTCCTCCCTCCTTGAAAATCAATGGTCACCATTGCGTCACTGTTCCCCATCAAGTTTAGTAGTTGTGTCTTGATTTGATTGTTGATGCACACTTGGAAGGGACTGTGGTTTATAAAACTATGCGGGGCCTAATTATTCACCATTTTTGTCTGACCATCAGTCTGTGGATGGAAGGCCATGAAATTCTTTAGTGTGATATCTATTTACTTCTATTGTTGTGTTGTTAGGGCTGTAACATCAACCCTTTTGGATTCATATGGCTTGACCACCATGAAAACAAATTTCTTGGCGCTAAGCAGAGAGACAGATGTGGAAGGTGGTACTTCTAGTACCCTGTAGCTTCATGTTCCAAGAGTGAGAGTGATCCATCTAGTTCTTGATTCGTATATACCATGTCAATCATACACGAATGGCTGACCAAAGAGTACATCACAAACATCTAGATTGACCACATCACATAAGACCTCATCTTGGAAAGGTTGTATTGCATATGAGAGAAGACATTGTTAGGTGACATGAAGGTTTCTTCCTGGACTCAACCATCTGATACCATATGGTTTTGGGTGAGGCTTCATGGACAAATTTAGGCTTTTCACAACATTAGTAGAGATTATATTCTTTTGACTTCCACTATCAAGAATGAAATGCAGAGGCTTACCTTTCACCCATAACTTAGAGTGAAACAACCTTTCCTTGTCATCTAGCATCTCATCGTGTGTTTGTGATGAAGCTATAATGGCTTTAGGATCAACATCTATAATTTCTTCTTCAACCTCTTTGACTATAGGGTCTATATGAGGTAGAGCAGTAGATGTTGAGGATGGTGACTTAGAAAGCAGTGATTTGATAGCTCGACATTCTTCTTTGGAGTGAGTTCCAAATTTGTGATAACCACAAAACTTCCCAATCTTTCCTTCCTTTTGCTTCCAATTTTGGCCTCATGTTTGACCTTCTTTATCACTTTTCCATTTTGAAGATTGATCCTTTATATCCATTCTTCCATGCTTCTTCTCAATCTTTACTATGAACTTGTATGCCTCACCGATGGTTTCTAAATGGAAGAGCTCCATTTCTCCCCATATGTACCATTGTAATCTACCACAATATTTAAGAACCTTATGTTTCTCACTTTCTTGGATGCCCAGTCTAGCAGATAGAGAATGAAAAATGTCAGTGTAATCTTAGACAAATTGTTCCTTACCTTGGCAAAGTTGCTGTCACTGTATGTACAGATCATCATACACTCTGATCGGATAATATTCTTCTTTTACTGCTTCCATAAAATCATCCTAGTTAGGTTCCACCCCAAGGCCAATGATATCCATACTGAACCTCTTTTTTTACACTTCTCATCAGTTTTTCATAGGCAATGGTGATTTCAAAAGAGCAAAAGTGATATTTTCTCCATCGGTGAACTTATTTACAGAGAAGTAGGAAGACAATTGATCCAACCAATTTTACACTGCATCAGCATTGATTTTGCCTTCAAATGTGGGAATATCAAAATTTACCTAAACCTTGAAGGGTGTTAGGGCCCTGAAAGGAAGCTCCCCCGATGAGGAGCCAGGATGTGTAGCTACAGAGCCAAAATTTCCCATTAAAAGTGTTTGAAGAATTTGAGAAAATTATTGGAGCATCTGCATTTGTTGCCACTGGAGGGATTCATTCACCATTTCCTTGAAAGGATCAGATGTCTCAGTGTCATTTTCCATTTGAAGTCATTTGGGGTGCACAGGTGGAATGTTTAGAAGCTCTGTCGATTCCCACCCAAGTTTCCTGTATCCTGACCTCGTCTTCAGGATCATACACTCTCAAGACCAACTACTCTGATACCAATAGAGGACTGGCCATCATGCCAAAAGCTCTGGAGTGATATGGGTCCTCTTTTAGACCACTATATGGCCTAGGGACCGAAGCACCCTAGGTGAACTCGATCAGACACGTGGCATCAGTGTATCGTTATCCCTGAGAAGGGATGTGGGGATCATGCCCACCAGCTTTTGTGGGACTCGACCTAGCTTTGATACCACTAATCCAAAACTTAGAATTTTTGGTTGATGAATATTTCAATAGCACAAAAATAACAAAATAACAATGAATCTCTAAGAAGAGACGTCGTATTACTTAACAATCACAATACAAATATAGGTTTATCTCTGAAAAGAGATGTTTTTTTAAATCCAAATAAATTGTAAATATAAAACATACGCTTATCTCTGAGAAGAGATGTCTACCTTCCCTTTTTGGGTTATAATGCATTTATACATATTTTGAAAACATCGAGGGATTGAGTGGCTCGAAGAATTAATGGGTGACTATTTAAGACTGAGTGGCTCAAGAGAAATAACTGTCATCGATAAATTGATGTCCCTAAATTAAAAAAATACAACGCTCCAGGACATAATGGCTTAAGGAAATAATTGTCACCAAAAATGTGACTTCCAAGAATGAAAACAATACAAAATTCAAGGAATTAACTGTCACTCGACATTTCAGTGTCCAAGATTTAAAACAATACAAAGCTATGCGCAGCCCTACCTGGTCTACCAGTCACTTGCTCTGAGGTCTTACAACAACTACTTTGATAGCCGTGATCCATTGTACTGCCTATCTTGGTGCTTGTTATACCACCCAAATTGTCGCCTAGATCATAATATCATGTCTATATTTCCATCCTTCATAATTTTCAACCCAATCTCTCATTACACCATATATATGATAAGTTTTCATCTAGATTTCGAAACTTTATTGGTCATACATCATATTAAGTTTTTGAAGATTCTATAAGTCACATAAGGCTACCTTGTTATAATATGCTACCACATTTCCTAACAGGGAATGAAGGGCCTCATCTTTAAATGAGCATTTGGTGAAAGCAACATGAATATCATGGCATGGAAATACATTTAGTTTCATAGCTATGTGGTGAAGACCTAAATTCTTGATAACTTATAAGCCCTTATACTAAGATGGGGACTAAGTCAAATTGCCTATGAGATATAATAATTGTTAATTGTCCACTTTCTATAAAGATGCAATTGTAATTATGCAAGCCTTAAATGCTAAGGGAGAAATTAGTTTCTTAAAATTTTTGGTTAGATTTGATAACGTAAAAGCCTATAAATTCCATTTATGAAGTATTTTAATATTTGACATAAAAAATGTTAGTATATGTGAAGTCACTATTCATAGTTACTATTCATCTATCACTATTCACAAGTGACATGGCAATATGACCTGCATGTGGGACCGAAGTGGTGGGCCCATGTTGGGACCCAGGTGATTGGATATATGAGGTAGCACAAGTGGGACACGACATGACCCACAAAGCATCTTGCTTTGTTGAAAAATAAGGAGAGAGGAAATGGGACACCATTTTATAATATCACATGTGGTTGGCTTGGAAAGTAAGTTAACCAAGTCAAAAAGCAAAGAATTTTTAAATTATTTAGCACATGTGTGTGGGTCTTCATGTTGGAAGATAATCATGAGATTTTGATGCCATTATTGACCCCATGTGAAGGTTGGATGAGATTATTTGAACCACCTTGTTTTTTGCATGAGGTGAAAGTCAAAAGTGAGTTTGTCTTTGTTGGATCAAAGGTGAAGGATGATCTCATCATATTCCAAGTTGATTTGGGCTCACATGAGCAAAGTCACATGCCAAATAGTGTTTCCACATGGGTGTGGTGTTTTTTTCTTCTCTCTCCTTCATTTCCTTTATCCATAAGTCATTCATTATAATTTATATTAAAGGAGAGCATTTGATAGAATGTTGAGTGTGTGGTGGAAGTTTGAGAAAATAAGTCATTATTTTCTAGTTTGTAAAAATAGCTTGAAAAGATTATATGCTTGAAAGATAGCATTATAATAAGGAGAGTGTGTTGAAGAAGGAAGTGTTGTTTCAAGTTTTGAATTTAATACAAAGATACATTTGCCATTTACCCCATGGTTTTTACTTGCATATTGCAAGGTTTCCATGTAAACTCTCTATATAATGTATTACTCTTGTCATTTAATTTTGTAGCTATTATTTATGCATTTATTTTCCTACACACGTATTGGATTTATTCCTAACATTTGTTATCATAGTTAGGGTCTTTGAAAAATTATTTTGTGAGTGTTTTCTTGTGAGTCAGGGTGTTGTGTGCAAGAAGGAGCTATAACAATGATAGGTGGAGTAACCAGATTTGAAGTTGAGAAGTTTAATGGCAAGATTTTATCTTAATGGAAGATGAAGGTGGAGGATCTCTTAGTGTAGAATGACCAATATCTAACCTTGGAGGGGTTTACAAGAAAGCCCATCAGTATGATAGATGAATACTGGAACAAGATGGATAGAAAGGGTGTTTCTAACATTCATTTGTGTCTTGTAGATTTTGTGCTCTTCAATGTTGCTGAAGAGAGTACTACAAAAGCTTTATGAGAGAAACTAAACAAGCTGTATCAGATAAAATCAACAACAAACAAATTTTTCCTAAAGAAATAACTTTAAAATTTGAGGATGAAGGTGAATACATCCATTGTTGAGCAACTAAATGAGTTCAACACCATTGTTAGCAAACTAGTCTCCATTAGTGTGAAGATGGAGGATGAAGACAATGCCATTCCCTTGTTATGCTCACTTCCTGATTGTTGGGATCATGCGGTGATGAATATAAAAAATTCATCATCATCATCCACTCTTAATTTTGAAGATATAGTTACAACTCTACTTAGAGAGGAGATGAGAAGAATGTCTTTTGGTGCATCCTCAAGCAATGAAGCATTGTCTATAAGAGGGAGATTTAGTGAGAGGAACAATAATGGAAGATCACTTTATAGATCAAAGTTTAAAGGATGTAAGGTAAAATTGTATCATTATGGAAAGTTAGGCCACATGAATAAAAATTATTAGCATTTAAAGAAGGAAAATAAATATGGAAAAGAGAATCCACCTTCAACTGAAGCTAGCACTACAAATTTAGAGGAAGAAACCACATAAGAAGCATTCTACCTCAGTAATAGTAGATCACTTTCAAACACTTGGGTATTAAACTCAGGAGCATCATTTCATATGTCTCCATATATATATTGGTTCATTAGATACCAGCCTTATAATGGAGGATCTATTTACTTAGGTGATGATCACCCTTTGGATGTTGTGGGAAGAGGAGATGTAAAGATCAAACTAGATGATGGTAAAATCAAAAGATTGAAAGATGTGTGGTATGTTCCTAATTAAAAGAATAATTTGATGTCCATCAAGGTGATGGATGAAATAGGACATTCCTATACTTTTAGAAATGGTAAATTTAAAATTACCAAAGGATCTTTGGTGGTACCAAAAGGAGAATCTTATGGCTCCTTATATCATTTATGTGGAGATTAAATGATAAGTATTGCAGTAACAATAATTATGGAGAATGCTCAAGATGTTGTGATGATATGGCATCAATGCATTGGACACATGAGTGAGAAATGCTTGAAGATATTGCATGATTGAGGTATGTTGGCTAGGATTAACTCTTTTGATTTAGGCTTATGTGAGCACTGCATCTTTGGTAAACATAAGAGGGTAAGATTTACTACAAGTGCAGGTAAAAGTTCTAATTTTTTGAAACTTATCCATTCGGATATTTTTGGACCTATCCCTACTCAATATATAAATGGTATAATGTATTTTATTTCCTTTATAGATGATTATTCTATAAGGGTATGGGTGTATTTTTTGAGAAATAAATTAGAAGCTTTGGAAAAATTTAAATAATTTAAGGCACGTGTAGAAAAGAGTTTGGGTAAATCCATTATATGTTTAAGGTTAGATAATGGAGGAGAATATTTCTCTAGGGAGTTTGATAAATTTTGTCTACATAAAGGAATTAAACATCAAAAGACTGTCCCTTATTCTCCATAATAGAATGGTGTAGCTAAGCGGATGAACCACACTATCATGGAATGTGCAAGGAGCATGTTGAGTGCATCAAAGCTGGCAAATGGATTTTGGATAGAAACTATTAATACAACTATATATCTCATTAATAAATCTCCTATAATTGAATTGGATGGAAAGACTCTAGAAGAGACTTGGCATGGTAATCCAGTTGATTATTATGATTTATATATTTTTGGTTGTGATGCATTTGGCCATGTGCCTAAAGAAACAAGCTCCAAACTAGATTTGAAATCTAAGAAATGTATTTCTCTTGGATAAGGAGATAATGTAAAGGGGTATAGATTATGAGATATTACTAACCACAAGATTATTTTTAGTCAAGATGTTGTGTTTAATGAAAAATCCATGAAAGGGAAGGAGGTACAATAAACACCTAAAATTTTACCAGTTAAAGTAGTCAAGGAAGGAGAAAATGAAAAAGAGCAAGTTGATGTTTTAGAGCAAGCAGAACACCAAGTATGAAAATCATAAGTTAAAAGGTCCACTTATACCAAGAAGGTTCTAAAAAGGTACACTCTTGAATTTCAATCATCTTTTGTTTTGTTTACTGATATGGGTGAACCTAGTTCATTTTAGGAAGCTAGAGAATCTGAGAATGCAAAAGAATGGAGGAAAGCCATGGAGGATGAAATGAGATCACTCCATAAGAATGAGACATGGGATCTTGTGGATCTTCCACCTAGAAGAAAGAGTGCTGGTAACAAGTGGGTGTACAAGCTGAAGAAAAATAATGATGGGTTGTTAGAACAACACAAAGCTCGTTTGGTGGCAAAAGGTTATGTGCATAAATTAGGTATTGATTTCAATGATATTTTATCTCCCATTGTAAAAATGACTACTATCAAATTATTACTTACATTTTTAGCTTCACATAATTTAGACCTAGAGCAGCTTGATGTGAAGACAACATTCCTACATGGTGATCTTGAGGAGGAGATTTATATGGATCAATCTGAGGGCTATGAGGTAAAAGGAAAGGAGCACATGGTTTGAAAATTGAAGAAATATCTCTATTTTTTTAAATAGGCATTGAGAATGTGGTACAAAAAATTTTATACCTTCATGAAGAGCCAAGAATTTAACAAAAGTGAAGCTGATCATTGTGCATATCATAAAAAAGTTAATGATGAGAGCTTTATTATTTTACTATTATATCTTGATGGCATGTTGGTTGTAGGCCCCAACATGAAGAGGATCAATGATTTAAAGGATCAATTACCTAGGGTATTTGAGATGAAGGATTTAAGAGTAACAAACCAAATTTTGGGGATGAAGATACATAGGGACAAGAAAGCTAAGAAGATCTGGTTATCACAAAAGACATATGTTGAGAAGGTTCTATAATGGTTCAATATGCAGAATACAAAACCAGGTAGCACCCCACTTCCTACACATTTTAAGTTATCTTTTAAGAAATTTCCTAATACAAAAGAGGATAAGACAAGTATGTCTAGTTTACCTTATTCATCATTAGTAGGGAGCCTCATGTATGCTATGGTGAGCATGAGACTAGATATTTCCCAGGCAATGGGAGTTGTGAGCCAGTTCATAGCAAATTCTAGAAAGGATCATTGGTCTACGATGAAGTGGATGCTTAGATATATGAAAGGCACTTCAGATACTACAATATGCTATGGAGGGGCAGATTTATAGATAAGATGTTTTTTAGATTTTAATTTTGGTGGTGATAGGGATGGACAAAATTCCACTACAGGATATGTTTTTACTTTTGTTGGTGGAGCTATGAGTTGGGATTCTAAGTTACAAATAGTGGTGGATGTATCAACCACTAAAGTAGAGTATGCGGCTGCAATTGAAGGTTAAAAAGAGGCAATATGGTTAGATTAGTTATTGGGTGACTTCATGGAGATGCAAAGAAAGATTACTTTATATTGTGATAGTCAGAGTGCAATTCACTTGGTGAAGAATACAACATTTCATGATCACATGAAACATATTAACATCAAGTACCACTTCATCAGGAGCATGGTGGAGGATGGTAAGATATTATTGTCAAAGGTAGACACTGAATAAAATATTACAAACATGTTAACAAATTCGATCAGGGGAGAGAAGTTTGATTGGTGCAAAAATTCTATGGGCTTGTTGAAATTATGATGAAGGCAGCATCAGGCATGATAGGCAGCTAGATGGTAGAATACATAGGTATGGAAAAGCCTATGTATATTGACTTTAAGTATGATAATGTTAGTATATGTCAATTCACTATTCATAGTTACTATTCATTTAATACTATTCATAGGTAACATGGCAGTGGGGCCCAAGTGGTGGGACCTAGTGACTGGACATATGAGGCGGAAAAAGTGGGACATGGCATGACCCACAAAACATCTTGATTTTTTGAAAAATGAGGAGAGAGGAAATGGGACTCCATTTTCTAATATCACATGTGGTTGGCTTGGAAAGCAAGTTAACCAAGTCAAAAAGCAAAAAAAAAATTAATTCTTTGGCACATGTGTGTGGCTCTTCATGTTGGAGGATAATCATGAGATGTTGATGCCATTATCCCCATGTGAAGGTGGGACAAAATTCTTTGGGACACCTTGTCTTTTTCATGAGGTGAAAGTCAAAAGTGAGTTCATCTTTGTTGGAGCAAAGGTGGAGGATGACCTCATCAGATTCTAAGTTGATTTGGGTTCACATGAGCAAAGTCACATGCCAAATAGTGTTTCCATATGGGTGTGGCATTTTTTCCTTCTCTCTCCTTCATTTACTTCATCCATAAGTCATTCATTATAATTTCTATTAAAGGAGAACATTTGATAGAATGTTGAGTGTGTGGTGGAAGTTTGAGCAAATAAGTCATTATTTTCCAGTTTGTAAAAATAGCTTTGAAAAGCTTGTATGCTTAAAAGATAACATTTTAAAAAGGAGAGTGTATTGAAATAGGAAGTGTTGTTTCAGATTTTTAAGTTAATACAAAGATATAGCTGGAATTTACCCCATGGTTTTTCCTTGCATCTTGCAAGGTTTCCACGTAAACTCTCTGTGTAATGTGTTACTCTTGTCATTTGATTTTGTAGTTGTTATTTCTACATTTATTTTCTTGCACATGTATTGGATTTATTCCTAACAAAAAAATGCATGAGTTCTACAAATTGTGAATTTGAAATTTTAAAAATTTGTGAAAATTCTCTAGATATTATATAACTCTTTATTGAATACAGCGTCAGATTTGGCCAATTATTTTCTATATGAGCTTAGTTCTGATATGGGCAAGAAATGGGATAATAAAACATTTGCATTAGATGTAAAACCAAAATTGACATTAATTTATTTCATATTCACTTTTTTATATATCATAATTACATATATGGATTTCCTACTTGACATAAATTTATGAAGGGGCGCCTAGTGTAGTGTGGTAACTGTTTTAATGGAGTGCATAACATCACAACTTAAAACTATTTAGAATGCTTGATCATGACAGTCCACATTTTGTGATCTCTATGTTATTTAAATATCTCAATGATTATTATTTATGCCTTTTGTGTGGATGAGATAATATATGAAATAAAACTCATATTTTATTTACTTTCCTTCAATAAATCATGATAGGCCACTTGTCTCAATCACATAATGTTTTAGTGTTTTCACTTTCATGTGGGGCAGTCAATATGTCTCTTCCTCACAATCCAATTTATAAATGACCACATATATGTTGGCATATGAAACACATATATCACTTGAAATCATATTTAAATCAAAATGAATGCATATACATATAAATAATACCTTTTAAAACCTTAGAGTGTACATCAAATCGTGAATAGACAAATGATTATCACAAAGTGAAAGCCAAAATCAACTAAATGATGTATCTATAAGGGTACACATTATTTCTACAAGAGTTTTGATTTTTTTTATTTTGCCTATGGAACCTCTTTTTCTTCCCACATTAGATTCAATTAATTGATTTCCTAATGTGTCTTTGCCTTCATTTTTTCCTCTCAGTGATTAGGAATGGGAGTTTCATCAAACTCTCGGTAGATAAATTTGGGTCATTCATGAAGATTGATGAATTATATTTGGGCCTTAGTTTTGTCTATGTTTGTGTGTACATTTATCTCTCCAAGACGGTCTCCTTTTTGGTCAATTTTCTCTCCTCACATGGTTCATAGACTTAGCATCTCAACTATGAAGGCCTTCCTTTTTGTTGCTTCCATTTCCATATTCCTGGTCATCAAATTGATAAGTATCCCTCTTCGTTATCATCCTCATAAAGTTTGGAAGAGAGAAGAAGGTGATATCAACTAGAATTTCAAGTGGCATAATCATGAAAAATTATACCACTCCCTTTTCTCTCACCTTGGTTCTCTTACAAATAAGGGTGTTATTGAGGGATGTCTTAGGATTGTGTTCCTTGCTTCCCCTTTTCTCTTCCCTTAGCTTATTGATGTCCCTTCATCCTTGCCCAAGTCCCTCTCCTTTGTGGAAGTTACCTTGAAGGATGCTCCAACCTCTTAGTCGACCCCTCTTCAAGGGGGTTCTTCTTGGGCCTCTCCTCTCAAGCCTTCTAAGCTTCATGCAGATGTTGGTGTCTCTTCAAAGAAGAAAGGGTGTAGATTAGAGGTAGAGTTGATTAGTGTGGAAACACATTCTCTTATCATTAATGGCACCTAATATACATTAGAATATATCCTTTCTAGGTAGGGAGATGTTTAGTTTCAACATGCGATTAAATCTTCCAAGGTGTCAAGTTGGCAAGTCTTGTTTTTAGGGATGTGGATTGGTTTACCCCTATTTTAGGGATTTTTGGTTGATTACCATTGGTTTTCATTGTTTGGGGTCTCTACTAAATATTGGTTGAAGCCTCATGGTTTCAGCTTCTTTTCTCTTCACTTCTATTCTATTTTAGTGGTGTTTTCTTTGTTGTTTATTTCTTCGATATTTTAATGTGCTCCCCTATGGAAGGTGGTGGCCTTCATGATCATTATTTTTCCCATTATTATTCATTTTCTTGTTATGGGTAATATGCCCCTGATTATGTCGCATGTTAGTTTATAGCTCTAATAAAAAGGGTTTACCTTATCAAATTAAAAAAATAAGGGTACACATTAAATCTATTTTTGACAAATAAAATTTACTAAGGACCTTGGTTATGACGTAAACTAAGTTTGAATGAACCTTATAAAACTAATTTTTATGTTTGACATCCTTTTGGTAATTAGGGCCTTACAATGTTTTGATGAAATGATATTAGATGGGATTTTGTAAGAAAATATTAGTATCTTGATTTAAATAAAGGGGTGGTATACATAATGGGGAGTAAGGGTGCATTGGTCATATCATTGTGTAAGGATTATTATTATTATTATTATTATTAAGGATAATAAGGGTCTTTTTACTAGGGACCCAACCCTATACAAAAGATTGTAGGTAAGGCCTCAAATGCCTAGATAAATCATGATAATTTGTTACCAAAACAAAAGGTTACATATACCCTAAAAGACAGTATAAAGACAACTCAAAAAAAAACTAAGGCTCTTTGCCTCCCATGCCATTTGTCTAGATACTAGACATCTTCTCCTGGTTCATTTCAAGACTATGGAATACTTGAAGCTAATCACCTCCTATTACATTATCTACAATTAGCTTACCTATCCTTGCTTCACCACATGCATAATGCTTTTGAGTGAGTTAATAATGGTAAGGATATTATTTATGGACAACTCGCTAAAATCAATGAGGGTTATTATGCTAGACTTCAATTGCCCATTCTCGAGAGATAACAGTTTTACCTAATCCTTCAGGGGTGAATGCTCCCTCATGAACCATCTTAGTATGGACTTCTAAATATCTAATTCCTCCTCCATCTTAATGATTTTGCTTTCACCCTTCAAATTATATATATCCTTGTCAAACTCTTCATTATGTTTCTCCTTATCGTAGTGGAGTTCTTCATCAATTCAGGGCTAGCATCCAACTCTTATGTAGCCTTCATTTTCCCTTGTTTCTTGTCTTCTTCGTTGGTTTAGATTAAATAGTCAGAGCATATTAAATAGTCTGAAATAGTAAGGAGTATTTTCTTATGTATGTCATATGGTTTGTATATTATGTAAGATTGTCATGGGTTAATATTTAAAAATATGTATGCAAGTGATTTTGTCTAGTGTGTTGATGGCCCAATGGAATAATAACGCATTAGCTTAAGGATCTAGATCAAACTTTATTTTAATTATTTCCTTTCTATTTGTGTAAATATGTTGCAATTGTGTGTAAATATCATTATTATTTCCTATTGAACCTTGAATGAACTTATAATTTCACTCATCTTTAATTTTATGAGACTTTGGGAGTTGTTTATAGTGAGTTATGTGTGCTCTTTATATTTTATGTTTTATAGTCCAGATTTAGTGAGTCTTTGATAAATGTATATTCATTTTATTAGTGAGAATGAATGGGAGTAGTGAATATATTTGGATACATATGTTACTTATATCTTTTAGTGTTTGTAATATCATTCTTATCATATTACCTAAAGTGAGGATTAAACTCAATATTAGCAATTGTATTCCCATCCCTTTTCCACCTTGTCTATATAAGAGTTTATAAAGGAAAATATGCATGATATGTAGTATGAAAGTGGATTTGAATAAAGTGTGTCATACAGGAAACCAATACATTGTGTGCATTATAGATTTATTACAAATAATGTGTATGAGTAGGGAATGAGTTGAATGTGTAAATATTTAATCTCCCTTGTTGCATATTTGAGTTATTATGTTTATTAGGAATAAATTATATATTTTAAAATGATATTTTTTTAATGCATACATTATATTCCACTTACTATTCATATTTGGGTGATTTTATGAAGTTTAGTTGCATTATAAATTTATTCAAACATCATAGTTGCCCCATTTTATATGTTACATTTGCATTGGTGAATTTGTATGGTGAAGTGTTAATTCCATCTACATGATTTAATTCAATGTGTTTTGCATGGTAATTTGTGGATAATTCCAAGTGAATGTGGTTATGTCCTAATTGAATTCTTCCCAAGCTTCAAGAGCTATTTATAGATTTTATATTCTCTCCATTTCCTTGAGTGGTTAATTGATTCATTTTTGGTTTATTAAATGGGAATGTAGACCTATAAAACTATTTATCAATAATATTTTACTGGGTTTTAATATGGTATTTATTATATAAACAAGTGTCTATGTTGTTAATGATAATTAATTGGGCATGTAGACATAGTGAGTCTTTCTTATTTTTCTAGATCCAATGTGTGTAATTCTTTTTTATAAAAAATATATGTAAAAACATCTTAAGGATGCCACCTTGGTGTTGAAGATCCTATAGTGTGAAGATTAGACACCCTCTTATATGTTCTTGACTTGAATATGAACCTATCGACATAAAAAGACAAGGTGCAGATTTGAGTATCAAAATTTTGATGTCATTGTCAAGGAGTTATTTTATGTGTCAACTACACCAAATACTTTCAATGAATAATTTCTTATTATTTCCTAGGACTATATTATGTTATTCTAATTTAAATTTTCAACAATCATGTTGGTGAAAAATTTAGTGATACTTTTTTTACCAAATAGTGACACTGGTGTATATTGACATTAAGAAAATGGGTAAAAAATTTGCACAAGGGAGATTGAACATGTAACAATTTAAAATAGTAAATTTAGATTTGCCTCAAGATGCTAAAATATAAACAAGAATAATTTGAATAGTTGAAAAAGAAATTACTAGAAAAATATACAAAGTGATGGAAGTATCACACCTTTACATAATATTGGGATTTTACAAGTGCAACAATGGTTTGGAAGTGATATCTTAGATTTATGAAAAAAATAGAGTGCTAACTATGCTAGAATAGATTCAATTCTTACACTATTGTTGTTTAATATGACACTGGAAAATCTAACTATCAAACATAACAATATGATGCTACTTCTAAATGTTTTTAGTTGCACCAAATGTATATTACACTTTTTGATAGATTCTAAATTTTATTGTGCAAGTGAATTGTCTGATGTTATATAGTCTTGTGTCTTTGCTCTTCTAACTTTGTATTAAAAAAGGTATAACTTGATGTTTTCTTCCTCTCTTGACCTGATTTTCCTCTGTTACAAAATTAAGAACAATTAAAATAAGTTATGGGTTAGGAAATTATAAGGGATTTTTATCTACATATCCCATACATTCAAAATTAGACCCTCTATAATTCTAGTATCATGTAAATGGAATCTTAAGCAAGTGATTCAACCTTATCTTTCCTAGATGTATGATTTAAATAAATTAACATTCACCTAAACCCAATTTTATTACAAGTGGATGATGTCATAATATATTGAATAATATTGAAGTATCAAGGTGGAAGAATCTATCATAAATGTAGAAATATATATGTAAATGAAGGCTACAACTTGAAGGCAAGAAAAGATTAACATATTCACTCAACACCTAGATGATACTTGATCTACTTCATAAATGACTATGAATAATTTTTATATATAAATATCTCTAGGATAGGATATGTGTTATGGTTGACCATGGGAAGTGTAATATTCAAAGTCAAATGTTTAATAAATTAGGAAAGACAGAAGGACCCATAAAATACAGAGAACAAATTCGGTGGCCCACTAAATTTACATATGTTAGATTTGGCAGTATACTCATAGCGAATTAATGTGTCCTTAGAGAAACATATGTCTAGAATGGGGGAAATAAACTCAAAAAAAATTGGGTTTATAAGCCAAAATGGATGAATTTTGAAGACATAAATAAGGCTCAAAGTCTATAAAGATAGTAGTGCAGGGTAGGAAATGTCCTAAAAATAGCCAAATATACACAAGTGGACTAAGTGTGCAAAAATAGATAAGATACATTATGGAAAAGGTTGTTATAAAATTACGTGTTTACAATACTAATGTGATTAAAAATTTTGTTTCATAAAATTTCTAATCTTTTATTCTTGTTGAATTGGTGATTCAAATTGGTCTGAACTCAAACTACTTTAGACTCATTTCTCAAACATTGTGTGTTAATATTGATATAGCGTGTTGAAAGCAGTTGAAGTCTTTGATATAAATTTTATTGACATCTCGATTTTACTATTATGGATAATTATAATGATTTGTGTTCTAAATTTGATGGAAAATGAATTCAAATATTTAAAAGTGAAGGTCCTTTGAGTAAATTTATCTTATTTAGTAATTTTCTTGGTGACTCTGCTGAGAATTATTTCCTAGGATTATTTATGTTCATCATGGCCTATTCAACGCA